>APFE030725361.1:91728-152221 GCA_000404065.3 Pinus taeda
TTGTTTCATATTAGATCTTATTTTATTTAATTTCTTAGATGTTTGATGTTTGAGGATTTGATTGATGAATGAGTTTTCAATTAGAGTCTTATCAACATATGAGAGGACAACAAGAGTCTAAGTTAGGCTCTCTCTCTATTTGATTTGTATGACAATTGGAATTCATCTTGTTGTTTTTATGTTTCAAAGTTATTTCATTTAGTTTATGCTTATGGATGAATCTTAGTTTAGTTTGGATTAGTACATGAGAGGTCAATCAAGAGACTAAGTTATTCTTTCTCTCGCTGAACTGAACAACAACTAAAGTTAATTCTCTTGTTTGCATTACAAGTTTCTAGTTTTATGGTTTCTCTATCATACTGTAGGGAAGGACAACTAGGATCTCCTTAGTTAGGAGCCTCTTCCCTTGCATATTATATTGAACCGTACATAATTTCATTAGACATAGAATTAGTCGCCTACTCCTGCACATATAGTGCCGGCATCATCAGAAGCTTACGAGTTTCCCTGGTCGATAATTTAATGTAGCAATTTAAGCCCAATAAATTGCCCAACAATCTATTACCCAAATAAGAATGCCTTTGGAAGGATCTAATGGCATAGTTCAGCAGGTAATTTTGTATTTGTATTGACCTGTTGTCATTCTATACTAGCTAATTTCTCATAGGTGCTCACTATTAGGGCTTTAGAAGGTTTTCACTGGATAAAATCATGGGTGACCAATCTATTTATACTGGAAGAAATATCACTCTTATTTTCACCTCTTACATTACAACATTTAACACTAGGATTCACTCCTTATCGGAAACACCTGCCAAGGATATATTATATTTTATGAATTAAAGATATTCTCTCTTTTATGTGAAGGAAGTAGGTATTGGATTCAAAGCTTGACATGAATTTATATGGGTTTTTAGTATTCACCCCTCAGATTCATTTTGGTAGATAGTTAGCATCATATCTAGTCAAAGCAAAGGAGTCATTGAGTTGTTAAAGAGTTTGTAAGTTGTGGATTTAGAGAACAACCATAGTATTTTATGATTAATACATGTCAAGACCAACTAAATAAAGTTGGAGATAACATATTACCAACATTCATTTCATTTGGGCATGCATCTATTATGTATCTTGGTGTAAAGGGAATCCATAATGAAGGCATTAGATTGAGCTATAATGTGAAAATTTCTAATATGGTCTGACCTATTCCAAAAAAAAAATCTAGGGTCAACCCATGTTTAATTTTCATTATTTGGAAAAGAAAATATACATTAATACACATTAACATTTGTGACAGTTATAGTTCTACATCATCCCCAACAAGCACTAGGCATAACTCATTGTCATGAAAGAGTTCCCACGATGAAAGAAAAAGAAATATTCAACTAGTGGGAGGATTGATGGTATTGTAGTGGCCAGTATGTTAAATTTTATCACATTTTTTCTTGCTATGATGTTCTTTGTAATGAGGAAAAATGATGGGAAGAAAAGTGATATCCACAACAATTCCCAACATAATAAAATGACTTCCAAACTCAATATTGATTTTGAGGATCATTCCTAGAGAAAATTGTCATGTATGCAATTCTTATGCGAAAATAGCGTTGGAATGAGTTTTTATGTTCCTTGTGTGTTAATCGTGAAGGGATATTCATCAGAAAAATCACTCTTTGAAGAGGTTGCCACATATATAACTCTTCATAATATTTATAGTGACTAAATTTACATACTACACATTGCCTACATGCATGTTCACAATTCTAAATTTTTTCCTCATGAGTTATTGGATATGGCCTTATAATATCATTGTTAATTAGGTTGATTTAGGATACACTAGATTAATCACAAGAGACTATTTTTATTGTGTGGAATTTCAATATGCCATGGAAGTCCTATCAACTTCTCCCATTCATGTTTAAAACCCTCATTCAACATTCTATCCACTTCAATCCCTTCATCAAAGGTTAGTACCTTTTCATTTGTTTTTATTTCCCCTTCATCTATGTTTGGTGCTTATACATCTCTCATGCAATGCAATTATATCCTATCTGGATAACAATTTTCAGGGAATGGGCTTATACTATTATGCCCATATTTTATCATATGTTGAAAATCACACTTCTTTTCTCATCTTCCTTCCACGACAATCATTATATAGATATGCATATTTAAGAAATCTCTTCTCATCAATTATTGTCTCATCTCTCGTCATGTGTGTGGTATTTAACCATTGTCAAAATTAGGCATTGGCTCATATTTAATTTCTTGCATTCAAAGATAAAACTGATATGTTAACTCTTTACTTCAACTCTTTTCAGAACTTTGTTTGTAAAAGAGAAGTTTCAACTCCCATTTGAGATTTCATATTTGTGCAAACCGTTTATAAATAACATATAGGAAGATAAGACTACAGATTTTTTACCAATTTAAAGATACCCATAACAAAAATCACATAGTCAAACAACAAACATAGTATTTTGTTTCTAATTGAGTGTAGGGTATATTTGGTAAAAATTGTATAAAAATGTAGTTGAAATAACATTTTTTGAATGCTTTTTTGAAATAAATAGGTGTTTTAGTTTAGAACTTGATGTAGGATGTTATGTGGCTTGATAAAGTATGATTTTTACTTGGACTTGGAAAACAATCTATTAATTTTGAACAAATTGGCATTTTTTTTCCTGCTTAGTTTAAAAAATGCATAAGCCATTAAAGTTTTGAGTTTGGATAAATAACCAAACAATGTTGATAAGTAACACATCATTAACAACATTAAATAAGCTATTGTTGATGATGTCACTCTTTATCCATGATGATGATTCCTGGTTAATAAGATATATCTTCTGAAATGAACTAGATTGATATCTATACCTAGGTTTTGGAAGCAAGTCTTGAGCCATTCCTAGGGTTCTGAGTGTTTCAGGTTTCTAACCCTGGCAAGGGCCTGAAGGATTTAAGATTGAACCATAGGACTGAGAAAGTTATGCAAGATTGAGCTTTATCAGGGTTTGGAACCCTAGAGCTGAGTGACATAAGATTAGGGTTTGGAATCAAAACCATAACCAACCAATTTCAAATCCTAACAAATCTAAAGGTTTGAAGAAAATTCTAAGGTTTATATACTAAATCCTAGGATTTAGGAAGAAATTCAATATTGAATATTTCTACTATTGAGGGTTTATAGCCATTATATGAACTTGAACATACCATGTTTAGGTTGACTTTGTATCTTTTGGGTAAAAGCATCAAGGAGCTATTATTTCTAGTAGAATAATGAAAGAGCCAATGCTATTGAACTCCTTGGCATAAGCATGTTGTTCTTTTAATTCTTATTCAAGAGTGATTTCTTGACTTATTCTCTCATTGCTTCAACTTTTTTTGACATTTGTAGTCTTGATTAAAGAACCTTCCATGATAAAGTTGCAATATTTATTTTTTTGTATAATGTATATCATGCTTACAAGGATCTATGGGTTTATAAATTGCATGTCTTGGGAAATCCTTAGGTTTTTGGATAATCAAGATTGAATACCTAGGCTGAATATCTAGGTTTTGTTATTTTAGGGTTTATAACCCCTAAGTGTGTAAGAACAAGAAAAATCTAGTGTTTATGGATAAAACCCTAGGACTATGATTATAGGGTTTATATGTGTCTAGGGTTTTGATATAAAACCCTATTTGATTAGTGTAAACACTAAGGATTAGGGTTAGTGATTATGGTTTAGGCCCTATGTTTTATTTTACCATTTCTTAATATTTTTTTCATCTTTGTTTAAATGATTTGATGAAATTATTGGTTAGAATACCTAGAGAATTTTGGCCGTAAGCCAAGGAAGAATTTATTGTCACAAGTAGATGAGACCACATGCCTCAATGTAGTAAACTTAATCTGATACCGACTGTAAGGAACCTCCTTAGTAATTCATGCATGATGGCATAGTAAACACATCCATAATGGTGTAAATAATTAATAATGAAAAAATGTGATGATGAAATAAAGTACATCTAAAATATTATATATTAACAAATGAAAAGGGAAATCACAACTAAGGGTTGTCATGCCAAGTCACAAATAACCATAATCCGTGAGTATATTACAACCTCCCAAATAACCTAGCACAAAGTGGATTGAGGTCCAAGTCTGAATCCAAGTAGAAGAGACGAGGAAATAATGGGAGCCACCATAAGAAAAGGGACCCCAACTCATCAAATCTGACAAAGTCCCCTCTATAACCAGCAAAAAAGTGGCTTCTTCATGACTAGTGGACGAAGGACAAAATAATGGAAAATAGAACAACAGTGGGAGAAATCCATCCACTAAAGAAAAAATCTGCATGCCCTAGCCTAGCTAGAGAAGGATTATCATCAAAAGATGCCTCTAGTTAAATGAGCGGCATTAAATATAACTAGTAAATAACCATCTATTACTAACAACAAAGTCGCATCTTTGCAAGTAGTGGAGTAAACATAGAATAAAGATGGATAGAAAAAAGATGGGGTGGAATAAATCCACTAAATTAAACCCACATGTGAAAGCATAGCTAGAGAAGAATGATCATCAAAAACTACCTCTCGTTGGGCATGCAACAATATCTACCCTAATGGGATTGTTTTATATAATTTTCATTCTAAGCACATCTATTTAAATACATAGATTTATATCATTCTCTAAATTAATGCAGATAGTTGCAAATAATAATTGCAATTATTATCCATGTCACATAAAGTAATGCATCATAATCAACAAAATAATTTTGAACATAAAGCCTAGAACATTTTTGAGAGAAAAGGAACTAGAGTCTCATAAATCACATATAGATATATATCACCATAATATACCTTGATATTTTTTAATCATCAATTATACTCAATCTACAAATGATAATATTCCAACATCATTGATTCTCTAGGATATATGTAGTTAACCTGCAAGCTACAAAACTTTTGACTTTATGACACTTGCTAGTGCCCTACATGAATAGATGCTCAGAGGTCATTTCATTTAACATAGAAAATTATTCTCTATACTACATGCTCAAGAAATGGGAATACTATACTTCAGAGTCTAGATATAGGCCACAAGGGATCCAATGACACAATCAATTTGACTTATCAATAGATCATAGCCATCATAACTAAGCAATGCTAAAGAAAAGTGCATGAACCTAAAAAAGAGAAATTCAATAATTTTAATAAAACAATTGAAATAGAAACAACAAACATCTTAGTATCAAGAATTTGGTACTGTAAAGTTATAGTTTTATCTATTTCAGAAAGTATGATTTCATGTCGACTAATCCAAAAAATAAAAATGGTTGATTCATGTAAGTCTTAAACAAGAAATATTACATGGTAGAAAGAATTAATTAAATGATAATTTCACCAAGACTTGGTTGTACCTAGGGTCTCCCATAGCCACTACGTGCCCCTCACCTCTCTTCATCTCGCATTGAGTCTCAACTCTTGCTCCTGATCAATCATGGGTGAATATTTCTTCCTGTAGTCCACAACAACTAAAAGAGAAATGACTTATGCAACTTTTATTCCTTGGATATTTATTCTACCTTCATGTACTTTTTATTTCCTTTCATCAAGAAAACTAAACCCTTGAATAAACCAACAAGGTTTGTTAAGAATCTCTCTCACCCAATGGTCCAAACTCCAAAGAGGAAAGCCTCATTCTTTTCCAATCATTTTTTGGTAGTAAAATTCATAGGGAGGTGGACAAATAGAAAAAACATGGACTCTTGGATCCATAAACAATGGGCACCCAAAATACAATGTTATTTGTGGTAAAGTTTCTTTTTTCTTCTATTGTTAGCCTAAGGATAATAAATACTTTATTTTTCTTCTCAAGTTTTGGTTTTAAAGGAATAACAAGTTGTATCTAAGATAAGATAAGATAATATAAGATAAGATAAGATTATTTTATCAATATCCAATAAAAGACCACGAGTGTAGGGAAATGAGACTAACATAGTACATCAAGTACTAGCAATTACCAATGGACAAATGTCTTCAACAAATTGGCCTTCCCTGAACATTGACGCTACCATCAAGCACTTGGTAGTTTCTTTTTTCAAGCAAGATAAACCCTCAAATGAAAAAATAAGGTTTGTCAGGAGTTGGATAGGATCTAGAAGCTTTATTAGTCATCCAAATGGCCCAAAGAAGAAAATATTGCTTTTCACGAAACAAATCCTAGTAGAAACATTTATGGGGTTGTGTCCAAATCACAAAAATCATGACTCTTGGTCAAAATAAAATGGGAACTCAAAATGACATGTAGACCACAATATTATTTCTAGGGTAAGGGTTATTTTTGCTTCCATTTCCATATTAAGGGAAATATACATTTAATTCTTTTTCATTAGGAACTAATTTTTACAGAGCAACACGTTACATTTAAGTAAGACAATTTTATTAATATCCAATAAAATACCACTAAAGTAGGTCAAAATGACTAAGTACATTCATTGTTAGAAACCACCAATAGATAAATGTATTCTATAATTTTAGCTACCCTATACATTTAATCTACCTTCAAGGTCTTGGCAGTTTCTTTCATCAAGCAAGATAAACCCTCAAAAAATCCTAGAAGAAAAATTCACAAGGGCATCGTCAAATCACAAAACCCTTGACTCTTGGATCCAAAAATTATGGGAACCCAAACTGAAAGGTAGACCAAAATATTACTTCCATGGTAAGGATTATTTTTTCTTCCATTTCCATCTTGAAAAATATATAGAATTTATTTTCCCCATCAAGCCTCGGGTTTTAGGGGTCAACTGGCTATATCTAAGCTAATTTTATAAATGTCCAAAAAAAGACCACAAAAGTGGATCAATGTGACTAAGATAGTACATCTGGGGTTAATACAGAATGGGAATTCTAGGGAATTTTATAAAATTATTACATAAATATCTAACTAAATAAAACTAGCAACAACTAATAGAGAGAATATAAGACAAGATGTTGATAAAAAGACAGGAGGAATGTCATGACTTGCTGGTGTTGGTGGCCAAATATGAGTTAGGAGGCTAAAAGGTGGGCTCATCATCAAACCATATTTGAAGTCCTCAATCAGTATAAAAGGATTAATGTATTGCCAGATGATATTCTCCATGGAGTGGCCTAGACTAATTGGACCTTGTTGTATGATCTCGAATAGTACACTAAAAGGAGTGAGTCCCACTCTCCAAACATCGAAGGCCAAAGGGAAGAATGTCCTAAGGGAAACATACCTACATTTTTTAACTTGATGAGTAGTATACTAAGGTGGTAAATGGTAGGGGATTGACTTTGGAGTTGCCTAAAGTTGGTATGTCTACTTGTTTAGTGGTGTACAACATGTGACCTATAATAGTAGCTCCAAAAAACATGACCTAGTGACTTGAATATGAAATACATGTCTCAAAAAACTCAAATTATGTTATATTGTCTCCATTATTTTAAAATAATTCATACAATGTGTCAATAAATTTATATTTCCAATCATTTTGTAGAATTTAATAACCATTAAACATTACAAAAAAGTTCAACCCTCAACTAATGGAAACTCGTTCAACCTCAAAAAAATAATATATCTCCTAGCTAATGGAAACTTGTGTAGCCAAGAAATAAATACCATAGGAAATACCAACAATACATCTTCAATGCGCAATGTCTTTTCAATGGAAATCCAAAAACTTAGTGAATTCCATGTAAGAATCCTCTAGAAGGACTGAATGAATGAAAAGAGTTCAAATTTCATCATACAACAAAGAGGAACTAGACCAACATGTCATTTGAAAGGATCAAATGTGGCAGATATATATTATTGGTACAAATTATTTTATGATGCCCCAAAACAAATAAATAAAACTACTTGAATTTTTCTTTGTAAAAAATAATGTGCTAATACAATCAAAGATTGTTTTGCATACCCCAACAAATAACACACAAACCCAGCAGTTCTTGTTATATAATAAAAAATGAATCCAAACGGATGAAATGAAAGAGATATCCATGTAATAAATGAGAAAATGGCCATTGGTAACTAAGGAAATGATTTTATAAATTTTCTCAATCAATTTGTGTGGATAAGAAATACAACTCCTTTTCAAATACCTAAAACATGGCATTATAAGCTCATATTTATAAATCATTATGATCCACATTTTGTATTGGAGTTTTTTCTTCTATTTTAGCACTTTGTTATATGGCTTGATAAATGGGAACATTGTAGCTGAGATGGGGCCATTCGTAAAGAAATTGATGAATGGAATAAATGCTAAGAAATGATGTGCAATTGTCATGGACCAACAACCTAAGTTCGTTGCACTAAATAATATAAATGAGTTTGTACTAGGTGATCCCGTGAATTCTCCATGCAGCCCCCCATCCCCCCTTAAATTTGTGAGTGTAAGATCTTCCAAACTTTGTAAAATATTTATATGTTCTAAAGTTGAACCCTACTAGAGGAAGTTTTCCAAGTTGATATGATAGCAATCCATCGAACTAAACTGAAGGGATGGAATATGAAAGCCAACAAGCAAGTCTTGCATGTTTCAATTTCATGAAAAAGTCGAAACATTTTGGGAATAAAGAAGGGGGTGAGGAGTGGGTGGGGGTGGTGAACTACTTTGAAGACTCATATTGAAAACAAGGCCAACATATGGCATTAACCCTGATAGCCCCAACACAATCAATTTTTTTTAACGTTGGTGTTTTTTTTGTGTGTCCTTGAACAAACGATTCAAATTGTAGGATACTAGACACGTTTAATAAATTGTAACATTGTAACTCAGATATTGGATCATTCATTAAGTGTTGAATGAAATAAATGTCAAGAAATGATGTGAAATTTTCATGGACCAACAACTTGTTTTCGTCATGTTGAATAATGTGGACAATTTTGTAAAAGCCAATCCTAGAAATTATCCAAACCTCCTCTAAAGTAGTGGGTGTGATATCCTCCAAACGTTGTAGAATAAATACACGTCTTGAAGGTGGACTTTGCTAAAGGAAGTTTTCAAGTTTGATAGGATAGTAATCCATCCAATTGAACTAAAGGAAAATAATATAAAAAAACCAACAAGTAAGTCCCAAAGTCTCGATTTCATGTAAAAAGTTGTGAATCATTTTGGATAAAGTAGGGGGGAGGGACACTGCTGTGAAGATTGATCAGAATATGGCCTCATAAAATGACCAGAATATGGCCTCAGTCTTGATAGCCCCAACTATTTATGTGGTTCTATAACTCCTAAAGTAGCTTAACCACAATCATTAATTATCAACCAGTGTATATATTTTTATTTCAAATATGTATGCACTACTTCTTATGATACATGTAACATCATGGTAAAACAAAAAATATTTCATTGAACACACTTGTAGAAATTAAAGCACTCTTGCATAATGGAAATACATGCTTGTAGGAATTAAAAGGCACATTGTAGGAATGGAACACTCTCTGCAAAGAAAGAATCTACACTTCATAAGAAATTTAGAATAAACATAGGCACTCCATACACCATCAGCTAAAAATGTAACAACAACTAAATAACATAGAATTGATTAACCTGTGTAAAAGCACATAATAAATCTGAAAGAAGAAGTATATCTATCCCACAATGAAATGTGTACAATAATAATAATAAATTGACACTAACACATAAAAAAAAAATCCTATTAGCACTGCGATCCCTGCTAAAGAGGAGAGCCATTCCTCCCTAGCAGGGTGCAGGAATAAAATGAAAACTAGTTAAGAATTCAACACAGAAATTGTAGTAACATCACCAGTCATATGCTTGTATTAGAATAGTTGAAGAGTACAAGATCAAAATGTTGGTATTATCTTCATTTTCCATCCTTGTCGTCCCCTTCTCATGAGACTAAACTCTTTTATAAAGTCTTTACAAAGCTCCAAAAATAGGGAAATTAATCAATCATGAGAATCTGCGATTCTCATGCTGATTAAGTTAACAGAAATAATAAAAAGATAGAAACTGTTACAAACTGCTTTTAATAAATATTTTCTATGGTTACACCACTCTTGCTTAGACACAATTGTCACTAATCTGATTTTCTTAAATGTCTACATGGAATTACTTCATGTGGCCCTTGACATCTATCTTTCAAAATGGCAGCTATAGTCTTGACAATTCACAGTGTAACAATAGCTTCGTGGTGTAACAACAGGAATGGAAAACCCAGGGTGTAACAACAAGTAGAAACAACTCACACCGTGTAACAACAAGTAACAACAACAATTGTTCACCCATGGCTATCAATAGTTATGGCAACATGTGAAAGAAAAACATTCAAAAGAACTCTTCCAAAGATACCCTGATTATTCATCCCAAAGAAAACATTATTTTGTTCAATACTTAGCAAAAAATAACATAATAATATGTCAAAGAAAAAGGTTGCTTCTTTATCAGATGGAGTGACATTGTACTGGGGAAATTGTAGGTTCAATGAGGGAAAATAGACAAAATGGGGAAAATGATTCCTAAAATATCTTCAAATATCGCACCCAACATCTCCCCCCAATTGAAGCCACTGCATGTCCTCATGCATATTCTTCAGAATGTTCAAGGTCCTCATCTATGGTGACACTAGCATGTTGTTCATGTAATTTTATGAAATCATAGGCACTAGCAGTGTCTTCATCATCTTTCCTATAGCCCTGGATAGACACAAGCTGATGTGTCCAGCAACATTCAACATGCTTTCGCAAGTGGAAGTGAGGTTGTTATTTCTCAAGTGGGATCCAAATCATAGGAAACTTGAATTTGAGCCCCATCTAGAAAGCTCCCATCATTTTAACAATTCGTGCATATTCAGGGACTTGACTAACAATTATCACGAAAATGGGGTACCCAAAAGGATCCCCTGCTTTTAGTGCTTCACTGCAAGCTTCTTATCACTTCAAACTTCCAACTAATGCTTTAAATTTCAATTTTTCATAAATATTAAGGTAAAACCCAAAAATCCTTCTCCTATAGAGGGTCGGTTGTTCTACCATGTCAAGTTTACTGAGAAATTTGTTGAATTCACACCTCATATCAACAACCCTACCAAGTTATGGTTTTATCTTCAGGGTTTCCTTTTCTTCATTCGTAGCAGATTATTTATGGTCAAGTTCTAATCAATTTGATTTCTCATGAAAGATATAAAATCTCATAGATGAAAATCTCCAATGTAGGGGGAAAGGTCTACAACCATCTGCAAACTAGAATTCTCAACAAATATATCATGTAGGAAGAGTTTGCATAACAAACTATGCTCATCGAAATTGCATGAGAGAAATACATCCATAAAAGTTTTAGTAGAAAAGCTCCTCTAGAGTTTGTTCTCATGGATGGCTCTTAACTGGAAAATATAAATTTCTCCCACAAGAAGATCGGGTAGGACAGAGATGGATTCCTGCAACCTAAAAGGTTTAGGTCTAACTCATACATTTTACCTTTCTCTTTAATCATCTTCTTGACCTCTTGTTGTAGTTTTTGTCTCTGTTCTTCCTTTTCATCTTATATTTCCTTGTTTCCCACTTTATCAACTCTTATGTCAGAAATTGTTCAACCCACTGATCATTAAGGGTATGAATATACTTCTGATGTTCTTCCAAATAAATCACTCCATTTTTCAGGGAAAGTGTCATTTGCTTCCAATTCTCCAATTCTTATATCAACATAAGTCTTTCTAAATGCCACCCTACTTCAGGGTCCTATTTTGTTTCATATGCAATAGTAGTAGAGGGTTTAGAAACATCTCATGTTTTGAGCTGCTCTACCTCAACTATTGGTTCTTGTGTATCGTCAACTTCATTGACAAGTTCTTGTGGAACAACTCTCAATTTTTCTTCCTTAAAAACCCCTATCCTAACTATTTGTTCTTGTGTATCAGAAACATCATTGACAGGTTCTTGTGTATCAGTTTCTAGTTTAAAATCCACGGGGTTCTCTGTTTCAATTATTGGTTCTTGGATGTTCATAGCATCGTCAACAAGTTCTTATGTGCCAACCTCCCATGGTTCCCTTTGGGTTTCTTCTGAGATGGTGCCTGCAACGTAAATCTTGTATCATGTTGCTGCGAAACCCTAAGCACATGCTAGACATAAAGGCCCCTATGTGGTTTATGATCCCAAATTATCAATAGCCTCATCTAATGTATCAATACCCATAACCTTTGTTTTCATTTTTCTACCTCCTAATTGCTGCTTTAATTCCTTATTTTCTACTTCTAGCTTCTTAATTTTAAGCAACAAAATTTGGGTTTCATTCTTCCCTTATGAAGAGGTTTCTTCCTTCTTGGTCTATTTCTTCTTCTTCGACTTCTTTGTCTCTTCTTTCTTACCCTTTTGTTCTTTTTTCTTGTCTCGTTTCTTCTTGGATGGTGGCGATGGTTCTAGTTGAGTACCAAACTTAACCCTTTTCTTCAGTGTTCTACCACCCAAATGTTTCTCAAGTGACCTCTTCTTAAATATAATTCCCAAAGTTTGTCCCTACTCCTTAGTTGTATGAGATTCCCCCAGAGCATTTGTAGGAGTTTTAGCTTGTCTCTATCATGGGGTTTATGTTCCTTCACCTATAAAATATTCCCAATTTCTTCCTTTTTGCTCCAAAGCTTCCATTACAATCAATTTTATGAGGCCATGATTGGTAATGCATCTCTTTGCATGCGAGGGTACCATCATTGAGGCAACCATATGTTTCAAAGTTTCCAATAGAAAATGGGGAAGATTAACTAGTTCCCCTAGCTCAACAACATAAAATTATCATTGAAAACTATTTTCAAGCACCCCTCACATTTAATGTACTTGATAATGAATAGGGAAACATCCTTCCATAGGTGGGGAAGGTAAAGGAGGTTAATTCCTCTTCCCTTCTTGACCAACTATTCTTTTCCCTGCAAGAATTTAGCTTTAAGGGATGGGTCATTAATGTTTTGGTTAAACCACCTCTTTCCTTTGGGTCGAAGTGTTATTACTCTCGAAATCACTTCGTCTGTAATATTCAGTCATAGGCCTCTGATCTACGTTTAATTCATGTTCATATTTTGAGAAAATTCCAAATAAACACTCTCATTCAACCCCCTAAGTTGCTTAAAAAACTCAATCCACCCTGCTTCTCTGAAAAATTGATATGCTTCTGGGCATTTTTCCAAAGCCTTAGTGGAATCTGGTTCATGCCTTACTGTTTCTCCTCTCATCCTTCGCTGTTATGGACCCTTTAGTAATTGTTACAATAGTAACTATGAACATTTGCCTACTTACCATCAATAGAAGTAACAACAAGGGAATTACTGATAAATCCATTGATAATGTCACCCTCCATTTCATTCTTAAAATACTGGGCTTTCCTAAGAGTGAGGAGTGGTTGGGAATGATTTGATTCGGGTTTAAATTCATCCCATAAGGGAGTTTCCAAATCCTTACTTGGTTTTGCAGGAGGATAGAGGTTGAGGTTCTTTCTGGGTTGTACATCTGAAATCGTCAAGAAGCCCGACCTATAATCTATGGATGTATCTACAGTGGCAAACCAAGGCCTTCCTAATATCAGGGGATGTCCCCTCATATTTGATTTGGTTTACAAAATAATAAAGTATGTCGGGTACCTCCAGGAATCCACTGTGATGACTACGTCCTTCACCGCTTCTTCAGGTTTAACATGTGACCTATTTGCTAGTTCTATCATTGTAGGTATTTGTCCTAGCTTGTGTAGTCTTAAAGTGGTAAATATTTCCTTAGTCATTACATTGATTTCTACCCCTAAATCAATTAATGTGTTCAAATTGACTTCTCATCAATATAAATAATGATTGTAGCATTCCATGGGTCATTGTATTTAGCCAAAAGAGGTTGACCAGTCATTACTTTGAAAAATTTTCCTATCACATGGATGGTAATGGGATCTTTGGGCTTCCTTCCAAGTTTCTTAACATGTAGGTCTATTATTTTTTTTTCATAGATCGGGACATCCTTAGTCGCTTTCAGCAAGGGGATCCTTATGTGAAAATTCTTTAACTCCCTAAGGAAATCAGATCTAGGTTGTGGAATCATCCTAGTTTCAATAAATATTTTCGAATATGGATAATTCTTAGTCACTACACTAGTTGTATTGGTTGTTACAAACATGCCAGCATTATTTGAATAAGTTTTTATAGGTGTAGCAGTTCTGTCAAAATCCATAGGATCATCCCTGGTGATTCACATTCCTCTTTAGTAATGATAGGGGAGGTTTTTTCATTTACTACTTTTATTGATTGAATGTGGATCTTGTTGCATTCAACATGGGTAATGCAGTAAGTCTGGAAACAATTGGGGGCTTCTATATTCCGATTTGCCTTATTATTTCGGTTAGGGTTAGACTATTCAGGTAGTTAGGGATGTATGGGAGGAGTGGTAGTAGATGATGAGAGAGGCAAAAGTTTCAATCGTTGTTGTAATGGTAACAAAGGAGGGACTGGGCCCAAATATTTTCCCCTCCAATTCTAAGGCCAAGAGTATGACTGAGATGGAGGATACTGAAAAGGTGGAGAAGGAGACCAATGGTTCCATGGTGAAGGAAATTGAGCTGGAGGAGGAGTGGGATACTGCCATGGAAATTATTGAGTATTATATACATTATTCCATGGATTGAGAGAAAAATCTTTAGACATACCTAGTGGTCATGGTTTCCAAGGCTTTCTAGAACCAAAAAAGTAAGAATATTGAGCCTCATCACCTGATTCCTTGAGTGCTACCTTCAGTCTTGGAAGCTCTAGACAGTATCCCGTAGAATGCTCTAAGTCACAAAGATTGCACAAGTTAATGTGTTGACTCTACATTCCTTCAGGGAATGTTTCTCTTTACATTTTGAGAAAAACATGATAAGGCCTTATCAACTTGGTCATGTTATTTTTCACATGTGCTATCGTCAATTGGGTAGATAAGGTACTAAGAAGATCGGTCTTATAATTCTCAAACAGGTTCCCAATCTCAGCTCTGGTCACACCTCCATTTGTAGATTTTTACAATTTAATAGAGGCATCCTATGCCATGCTTCTCCCTCGTGTGATCCTCGTGAACACCTTAAGAAATTTTTTATTATATCATTGTATGGCTCTTGATATATATCTCCTTTTCCTAACAGGTTCAACATGTCAAGGCAGTCATCTCTCATTCCCCGAATCAATATTATTTTAAAAATATCTGGATCTAGATCGCTATGTTTGGACCTTTGTAGATTATAATAGAACCATTACATGTAATCCTCCAAGCTATCTTCTTCCTTCTCTGTCAATATGAATATATCCTCTCTTAAATCTCTAGTTTGGAAATAGTTTGGTATTTTTCCAAAAATCTAGTCTTCATATCTCCCCATGTTTAGATAGTGGCAGAACCTAGTCCCATAAACCATATTAATGCATCTCCTTTTAGAGTGGTAGGAAATGGTTTTAGCTTCTGAGAATCTGAGATGTAGTCGTAAATCCTTCACATAACATCAAATTCAAACAAAAAAGAATCAGGATCTTTTACAGGCAATCCCAGGAAAGATGGAAGGGATAATAGAGGGATATTTTTCATGGGTGCTTCTCCCCTTATATCACTTATTAGAAATACAAAAGTGGTAATAGTGGCATCTATCCCATTATTATTGTTTTTATCCCCCATTGGAAATTCTCATGATTCTTGTTCTGATAATTATCCTTCTAAAACTTGTTCAGAAAAATGTTCCGCAAATAGGGATTCTTGTGATAATTGCTCGGATTGTTCCGGGGCTAGTTCTTTTACTGCACTGCCCAAGTCTGGGTATTGGAAATTGAAAGAATGTTCTTATGATTCTAGTCCTTGATATTTCCCACTGGTTTCCCCTTGCCCTTCTGATCCAAAATCTCGGCCACTAGTTTCTCATTGTTGTTCCCAAGTTGAGTTTATAGATTTGGGAGTTTGTAGGCTAGTTTGAGGAAAATGGGATCCTAAAACAGAGAAACCAGATATTCTTAATTTTGATGTACAATTAGCAGCTTTCTGTGGACCTATTTTTCTCACGTCCCTCTGTGGTGTTTACTGCTCTCCTTCTGCTTTTGAGATCAATTCTTGGGTAAATGTTACCCTCGCTTGATCAGTATTTTTCTTAACCCCTTTTTCCTTTAGGTCTATTAGGGTTCCTACTTTTTGCTTCTTCTTCACTCATGCATTCTACACATGGACCCAATGTGATATTTTCACACCCTAATGTCTAAAATACTAGAGTGGTGAGCCCATTCATGTATGCGTTATAGCATCATTTACCACTCTTGGTATAAGTGATGCTTTGGTTATGGCCTAGGGTAACCCCTCCTTCTAGACTTGGTCCAAATATATAAAAAACAATGTTTACTCTCTATACGCTACTTTGCCTTGAGCTAAAAGCATGTACACGTGAGTCAGTCAATACCCAACCCACGTATATGTATTAAAACACTTAAAAAATTAAATTTCCTTAATTTTGGGCGGAGTTCACGAGTTTTGCCTCTTTATTACCTCCCATTTCTCGTGGCCCAACTGTTTCCCAACTATTTCCAAACTAGAAAAACTAATTGGGAGAGGTATAAATAGACCTCTATGGGAAGGCCTTAAAGGAGAGGAGAAGAGATAGAGTTATTATACTGATATCATCCCTCACTGAGTTTGATGAATCCCTATGCCTCATGCACTTCCCCAAGCTTCAAGAAACCCTTGTTTCCTTGATTATAGATTTCCTTCCTTTTCCTTGAGATATCATGGTGTTGGTGATGGAAGAAGATTGTTGAAGGCTAGGATAGGATAAATCCCGAGGATGGTTTTGCTTGGAGCCAGAGAAAGACTCAGGGGAATTCTCTCCATGTTATTTATAGCTTACTACAATAAAATAAATGTTGTCTTGTTTCTAAAATTAACTATGTATATGCATCAAATTATGTTTTAATTCATATATGAATGTCGTTTTGATGTATGATAAATCATTTGTTTATATGATATAAAGTCAATATCGTGAATATGCTTTACTTATATACTACTATGTATGTTCGAATTGAATGATATTCAGGTTTGAAGAACATCGAGAGTTGTAGGGGGTCTGAACCCTGCGGGATCTACTCGAACAAAGGAAATCTGGGTATGGTCACTCTTATGTAGTTTGACAATATAAGCATCTTGCCTGAGTTGTTTGAGTATTTCTTGTTGTAGTTTGATTTTGCTCTGTTGTGGTTCTAACCCAAAGCCCTAGGGTGCTTTCACCTGAAACAGAATTGGTGACTCTGCTAGGGATAGAAATCTTGTTATTCCTGGTTTGGGTTATTCATTCTCAATGAGGGTTCAGTATTTGGTTTGTTTGTGGTTACAGTATTATTTGGTCTACTAGAGTCCCAGGCCTCAAGTATGATCTTTTGGATCAGACTTTGTTTTTTTTTCTTGCAAATCTTTCTATACACTCTTTACTTTGTTTACAGTCACGTATACACGCTTGTTTTTGTAAAGTGAATTGGCATATATGTGAGTTTCTTGTGTCAGGAGCGTGTTTGCACACCTCTGTGTTTACACACAGTCGCGTATGCAAATTTTTGCATTGTTTTTCAAATCTTTCAACCCAGATAGATTTTTTTCCTGGTCATTTCAGTCTCTGTGTGATCAATTGATGTTTAAAGAATTTAATTATTCTGCAAGCTTACTGTTTCGAAGTCTCTTCCTCATTGAAAAAATGTGTCCTAGGTTTGTTTCTTTAGCAAGTTTGTAATTTTTGTTTTGGCACACAAGACTTCGTCTTGAAGTTCTTGATTGTTCTGGTCCTCTAGAACACGAGATTGTTTTCAGTCTCAGTGTCAAGCCCATTTCAAATCTACTTGCTTTTCTCTCCTTTGTTTTGTGGCCTCAACTTTTCTTGATTTTTGAAAGTATTTTTGACAAATTTGGAAGTATTTCTTTCCTAGCTTCTTGGTTAGTTTGTCAAACTCTTTGCTGCTATTTGGGTCGTTTTGTTCAAGTTGAAGTCTTTTTTCTCAAGTTTTCATTCATTTTCGAGTTTGTAACTTGTAAAGACTCCTTGTGCTCTTTTTTTGATCTTTTGAGTTTTAATAGCATTTTGGTGATTTCAAAAAATAGTTTTGGTTGCTTATTTATAAAGGAAAAGATCTCAAAAAACTTTATTTTTGTTTTTCTTTTGCCAAGTTTGGTTTATGGTTTCTTTTTATTGTTGATAGTGAATTGCGATCTTTTACAATTTTCCCTTCTTGTTTGGAGATAATTTTGTGTTCAAAATTCTATCCTCTTCAGTACTTAAGTTGGCTCATTGTTAGTTATAAACAATTGTTTTTTCTTTTTGAGTGTTATTTAGGATCTTGCATCTCCATTATATCTTGCATTAGGGTAGTTTGCATTGCTAAATCATTCATAGTCTTTTAGTTTTTGGGTGTGTGAAGTGTGTTTCAAGAAAATAAGAGAAAAATTACTTTGCTTTGTAGAAGTTTCGTAGAACCTATATAGAGATCTCTTTTCATCGAATAAAAAATGACTACATTCATGTAGTTAGTTTTTCATTGATTTCTGTTATGTCATACAAACATCATTGGTTTCACTCCCATCTTTACCCTTGACATAAAGGACAACCATTAAAATCAAGTGATTAATTAAAATAAACTAGAACTTTTATGTTGTCATCAGAATACACCAACAAGTTTAGGTTTATTAGAGCCTTGAATTAGGCGAGAGGAGAGTTAACTCTCCAAGGCTGCTCAAAATTACAAAACATAGAAGTTTGATTAATGAGCGAAATCCAATAGCGTTAGGGAGGTCGGGAAAGCTCTGGAACTGGGAGTAAAGCATGAGGGAGAGTGAAGATAAGGATGAAAGATACCCCCTCTCTTACTTGCCAGATCCTGCCTCACAAATATTCCGCCCATCTTCTGATACAAGTTGGTGAGCATACTCACCTATCCTAGGGATCACATAGGTGGCTGCAGAGGGGAATACCATGGCACCTGAGGCTGACATTGTATCACATTCAACAGTACTTTTGGAGGGTACCCTTGTGAATCTTGGGTGCTTACACTGACAAAGGCTGTCATCAAGAGGTCAAGTTACTGCCTCTGATACCTTCTCCAGTAGGCCTAGGGCGTAATTACCCCAATATGTTTTCGGAAGGCCCTTGTTATTAACTTTCTTGTATTTTGGTGTCCAGTCCTAATCACCCAGAGCAGAAATACTTGAGAGTTGTTTGATTGTTGGTATCTTTAGGGACATTTTAGTGAGTGTTCTTTGTTCCTAGTCAGCCTAGCTTTATAATTTTTTGAGTCTTTAAGTAGATCTTTTAAATAATTCAATGTGGTCAATCGACCATCTTAATGGTCTACGAGACTTCTTGGATTATCACCTACGAGTCCTGAGCCTTATCCTAGAAGGCGTAGGAGCAATTATGCCAGTGGTTTTCAACCAGTGGTAGCAGGTGCATTGGAGATTGATCTTCCAATTGGGGTCATTAATTCACAAGATAGACCTAGCACTAGTAGAGAGTTAGAGAGGAACACACCAGTTCTTTCTTGAGTACTTTTCTAGTCAAAAGATAATATTGAAGTTGAAGACCTTTCAAAGTCAGTTGTGGCTCTGAATTCTCCTCTTCCTCCTGATCATCCAGACATTCTATTATACGTCGGAACCCAAACTCATAGGCCTTCGAGCCCAGGTTTACACCCATATATTCCTTCGATGACCATTACTGGAAGCATGGCATCTAACACGAGTGTTGAGAGTGTACAGACTCCCATATCTCTACAAGGAGGAGGAACTATTTCCATCCCTTCTATTACTCCCAGCACCACTATATTTGGGTCTACTTCCATTACGTCAACGAGTGGAAGTTCTCAAGCTACTACATCTGGTTTTGGATTTATCCCTTATGGAATGTCGTCTCATAGGATTCCTTCAGTTCCTTTGAACATACCATCGATCGCCTCCACATCCATGATGAGTGGATCAACTTCTTTTCATGGTTTCCCATTTGGAAGTGGTCATATACCACACTCCAATCGAATAGTAGGGTCAATGCCTTATTCCTTTACAGGTCAAGGTAATAACCCATTCTAGAGTTGGACAAACCCTGAAGTTAGTGGGATAGGAGTTGGGAATCAATTTTATTCTGGCCAACAAGGGAATGTGTCGTATTCTTTAATTAATTCATTTAGAATTTTCCATCCTTTTCTAACGCATGGAATCCTTATCAGGGGCTATCAGCTCCTTTAACACTTTGTTATGGGGTAACTTCACTGGTTACGGAGGATTTTCGGTAGAATTTGGTCAAACTCTAAATTTTGCTAGACCCCAAGGAGTATATTTTAGTTTGGTAGGCTCTACAAGTTACTTTAGGAAACGTAGTGTTTTTCAAACTCGAGGTCATTCTTTTCAGACCTTTGGGAACCACGTCTGCACTAGATAGAATTCCCAAGGTCTGCCACAACTCCCTTTTCTGGCCATGTTGAACTTGCCAGACTTAACTAAATTGATAAATGATTTGATTCAGTACAATCCGTCTTGGCCTTTCGTCCCAACTAAACTTCCCTCGGATATCCCAAAATTTTAAGGGAAGAGTGGTGAAGATTCGAGAGACCACATAACGACATTTCAATTATGGTGCTCATGCAACTCCCTGATAGATGGTTCAATCAAGTTGAGGTTATTTCAGCACGCCCTAACTGGAAATGCGGCCAAATGGTATATAGAGTTGCCACGGGGGACCTATACTTCTTTTTGTGATTTGGATAATGTCTTTTTGAACCATTTTCAGTTCCCTGTTCAATATGAAGCCGGAACTGAACTTCTGGCTAACTTTTAGCAAGACACCACAACTCTCATTTCAGATCACATCCAGGAATGGAGGATGAGGAAAAGGCTTATCAAAGCTGAAATCCTGCCAGAGTTCCTTCTCGAATGGTTTCTCAAATCATTACAAACTGAGACCTCAAAGGATGTGTCTGTCTCTGGTGTTTATACAGAAGAGCAGGCCATTTTCAATGCCCAACAATTGGAACTGATATATTCTAAGTCTGGGGTTCTTCAGAAAATTCTACCTGATGCTCCTAGATCTAAGGTCGATTTAGTCGAACTGAAACCAGGTCCCCATGCCAATGGTATAGTCGAATTGATTGATGTTAACGTGGTGAAGCTATTGAATCAATTACAATAGTTGTCTCTACAAACTACTTCTTCTACCCAGGAAGCACCGTCTGTACCTACACCTTACCAATCTATCTCTATAAACATCGTCCAGAACACTAACCCCAAAGGAAATCAACAATATGATGGGAAGAGTAAGGGACAAGGTAAGAAGAAGAACCAGGAAGGAAAAGGTAATGCAAAAAAACCCGACAATGATGTCGGAGAGGGTGGGAAAGAGTCCAAGAAAAAGGTAAAATTGCCATGCAAGTTATGCAATGGAGATCATCTGAATCACCTCTTCCCTAAGGTGCAAGATGCTCAATTCTTATTAGTACAACAAGGGTCCTCTAGCTCCCAAGTTGTTCTAACTAACCCTTTTCCCCAAGAGAAGCAATTACTTGTTGGTGCAAATTCTAATGCTGGTACGTCCACCGGGGGCAACCAGGAAGGGGAAAATTTGTCAAATGTTTATATGATGAGCTCTCATATCAACGTCACTACACGAGCACATGATTATGGTGAATTGGAAACATATTAGGCTAAATTTATCCCCAAAGCCACAGAACCACTTCATATTGAGTGGCCCTCTATTGAGTCTATACCTCAAATACCAAAAGGCTCCGCAAAGCACTCGACTATTAACCCTAATGCTAGGGCAGCCCAGAACTACTTGATTGTAGAAGATCTGGCTGAAATTCCTTGTGCTATGTTAGCATTGGAGGTACTCCAGTCATGCCCTACTCAGAGAAGTTCTTTTCTTTCAGAAATCAGCCCAGTAGACCCAAAGAATTCTTAAGTGCTCACTTTTGATATGTTCAATGTCAAAAACAGTTTTCCTCACCATATGGCTTTCCAGTTAAAGTCCACATACGGAAAGTCCAATCTTTTTCAGACTTTTATAGATGAGGGAGCTTCCACATGTGTGATATCTATGTCATGTTGGAAGGCCATTGGTTCATCTACAATTGTTCCTTCACTGACTCATTTGATGGCATTTGATGGACATTCTCATAGGCCACACGAGATTATCTCAGCCTTTCCTATCTGTGTTGGGGTAAAGGTAGTGAATATTGAGGTATAAATCATAGATGTGAACCTAAATCATAACCTCCTCTTAGGCAGGAATTGGATTTACGAGATGGATGCCATAGTTTCATCATTATTCCACATCCTCTATTTTCCTCATGAGGGGAGGATTGTTAGAGTTAATCAGTTAGATTATTCTCTAGGTGACTCTCACGCAACTTCAGATTCTACCGTTCCATTGGTGGACAATCCCCGTCAACCTATTAAGAATTTAGGAGTTGTGATTTACTCTTTGTTAATGGATATATTCGACCTCCATACTCCTACAGCTAGAATTAATGTGATTTCATCCTCTAGGGGACCTTCTTGGAAAGAGTTCTTTTGAACTTTTTATTTTTTGGAACCTTGGCCCTTACCTTCATCTACCACCACATTAGATGGAGGGTAGGTAAGTGGAATGGAATTTCCCATGTTTGTAGTGGTACTCGCTTATCATTCTATCGTTAACTCTACAGACAATCGTCCCACTCCTTTTTCACTAGAGGAGTTAGATGGTGATGCGGCTCCAACTTGGACCCTCGATTCTACTTCAGCTTTGGATTGCTTGGATATAATCTTACCATCTGAAGAAGAAATTTTGGAAGAAATGATGGGTGTGGATCGACCATGGGATGATTTACATCATCATTCATATTTTCTCCCTCCATTTTGTGAAGTTGAATCTAGTTGTCCAATCTATCTACTAGTGATGTTTATACAATTTCAAACCCTTTGTCTCCAACACAATTTTTTGCCAAAGGTAACATGTCGGTTTCTCATGAACTGTACCTATGAACATCTCTAGGAATAATAGCATAATTGAAAATCTCTTCATCGGATCTAACTATTCACGTGAAGAAATTCAAATCTACACCAATCTCTTCAAATAATTTCGAGATGTGTTTGTATGGTCTTATGAGGAAATGCTTGGAATTGATCCATCTATAGTCTAGCATGATATCAATACATACAAAAACACCAAACCTATTCGTCAAAAAATTTGATCCGTCAATCCTCAGAAAGTGGCAGTTATTAAATATGAAGTTGAAAAGTTGTTTAAGGCGGTTTTCATATACCCCTTTCCTTTAATTGAGTGGGTTTCCAACCTAGTCCTGACAGATAAGAAGCAAGGAACGATTCGAGTATGTATCAACTTTAGGGATTTAAATAAATCTTTTACTAAAGACAATTACCCCACACCTTTTATTGATAAAATTGTTGATGAATGTGCGGGTAATGAAATTTTTTCATTCATGGGCAGATTCTTTGGTTACAATCAAATTACTATCTGTCTAGAGGATTAGCACAAGACAACCTTTATTTGTCCTTGGGGCACGTTTGCATACAAGAAAATGCCTTTTGGCCTTAAAAATGTTGGAGCTACTTTTCAGTGGGCCATGTCTTATGCTTTCCACGACATCAAACATGTTATCAAAGCATACTTGGATGAATTAGATGCTCATTCTTGCAAGAGAATTGATCATCCCAAGCACCTTCGGTTAGTCTTTAAGAGATGTCGTTTGTATAAAATCTGATAGAATCTGAATAAGTGTGTTTTTACGGTCACATATGGTCAACTGTTAGGATTCGTCGTATCGAATGAAGGGATTCAGGTTTATCCTTTCAAGGTTGAGGCGATAATTCAGTTTCCTCCCCCACCTTCCATTCATCAACTTCAAAGTATCCAAGGAAAGGAAAATTTCTTGAGGAGATTTATAGCAAATTATGCTGAGATTACCAAATGATTTATGCATTTACTTAAGAAAGGAGTTCCATTTTTATGGGATGATTTCATGCAACGATCTTTTGATGCTTTGAAAAAATCATTAACCTCTGCTCCATTATTGAGTCCACTAGATTATGGCAGAGATTTCCTTTTGTACCTCGTTGCGGCAAAATCAACCATCGGTATGGTTTTGGTTCATGAGAATGATGCTCTCAGTGAGCATGTAATCTACTACTTGAGTCGAGGCTTACTAGGACCTGAGCTACACTATTCTTCCATCGAGAAATTTCCCTTGGCGGTTGTCCATGTTGTTCAGCAGCTTCGTCATTACATTCTGCTTCACAAAACGTTCATCTTAGTGGCTATCAATCCTTTTCAGTTTGTCCTCAATAGGTGAGTGATTGGGGGCAAGTATGATTGATGGATTGTTATTTTGCAAGAGTTTGATCTCGAATTCTTGTCAGCTAAATCTAAGAAGTCATTATTTTTTGTGAAATTGATTTCAAAGCTATCTTGTGAGGAAGCTATTGTTTATGAGGAAAATTTTCCCGACGAACATTTATTCGTCATTTCTTCACAGGATCCTTGGTATGGAGATATCATTGTATATCTCCAGAATTCAAAGTTTCCACCTGCTTTTTCCAAACATGACCATCGAAAGTTACGTCACCTTGCCAAAAACTATGTTATTATTAGTGATACATTATATCGCAGAGGGGTTGACTCAATACTTAGGCATTGCTTAAATTTGGAAGAAATCGAGTCAGTACTTAATGACTGCCATAGTGGAGCTTGTGGCAGTCATCTATCAAGGCTTGCAAAAACCCAGAAAATTTTGTGAGCAAGTTACTTTTGGCCTTCAATTTTCAAAGATTGTATTGAAGCAGTCAAACGTTGCCATCCTTGTCAAGTTTATACTCGGAAAATACGCGTGCATCCAGCTCCACATTTTCCTGTTATCACTGTCGGTCCATTTACGAAGTGGGGCATTGATTTTACTACTTGTAATTCACCTTCTGCAGGGAATCACAAGTACATCATTGTGGTTGTAGACTAATTTATGAAGTGGGCTAAAGCCATGCCTACTTTCAAAAACAATAGTGGGACAGCAAACTCTTTTCTCTTCAACCAAGTTATTTCACAATTTGGCATCCCAAGAGAGATTGTCACTGACCATGGCAATCACCTCCAAAATCAAATGATGACCAAATTGGCTCTCAAGTTGGGCTTCCAGTAGGAGCATTCATCTCCATATTAACCTCAGGCTAATGGGTAGGTTGAATCAGTGAATAAGTCCCTTAAGACCATCTTGCAAAGGAAAATTGATAAAACTCAATCCAATTGGCACATCATGTTATATCCGACACTTTGGGCATACTGAACCTCAGTTAAGACTGCCACTGGTTTTACTCTTTTTCAACTAGTTTGCGGGTTGGAATCTATCTTCCGTATCGAATGTGAAATTTTGTCCCTTAAGCTAGTTGTAGAACTTCTTCCAGAGACATTTAGTCTCAAAGAACACCTTGTTCATTTGGAACATCTTGATGAGTATCCATAATAAACGAAGCCCATAAGAAGAGGATTAAAAATCAATATGATAAAGCTGTCCATCCTCGGGTTTTTTCTAAAGGCAACCTTGTGGCAGGCAAGTTCAAATCTATGTGGTATGGTCCCTTTATAATCAAGCTTGTTTTGAAAAAATGAGCTTATGAATTAATTGACTTTTAAGGGAACAAGCTGGCAGAGCCTAGAAATTGGCACTACCTTAAGAAGTATTTTGCTTAGGCTTCGGCCAAGCAATTGCTTGTTTGTATATATTGTATCTTTGTACATATCTATCTAGTGTTTTGTGATATCGATATTCTTTTTTATCTTTGGTAGGTATTGATGGACGATTCGATATATTTTAGATTCGCTAATGGTGCAAGTAGGCACACTCAGAATCTTGCTTCTGTGGCTTGGGTGATTTATTATCCATCTAGCTAGTTGATGGTGTCGAGGGGAGTATGTACTGGCCCTACTTCGAACAACATTGACAAATATACTATCATTCTTAATTTACTATCTGAAGCAATATCTTATGCGATTGATTCGTTGGTAGTTTATCTAGACTCACAACTAGTGGCGTCGCAGTTAAATAACACTTATCAGGTTCACAATCCTTATTTACATCGCCAATTTTTTAGAGTGAGAGTGTTGCAACGACCATTTATTTATATCACATATGTTCATTAGTAGACTCTATTGCTAATCAAGCATTAGATTGTCACATTAATCATTCATAAAATTAAATAACATAAAAAAAAATCAAATCTATATATATATCGTAAAATTGCCTGTATATAGATGGAGTGTTCAAAAATAATATACAAAATTGGGACAGGATACCCTCAAAATTTGGACTTATTCCCATAATCATGTCCAGTCATACATAGATATATCTATCAATATGGCTCGGAATGAGTGGTTAAAAAGTTAACCACAGTGCTAGCTACACGCCGAAGTATCCGGACCCAGTCCTGTGGTATCCCTACCACACAACACTGCATCTCCTTAGGCAAATCCCCTACAACTGTCACAGGTACCTGGTGAGTTAGTCTCACCAAGTTTCTCTGAAGAGCATAAAGGACTCTCTCTGTCTTGGTTTCCATCTCTTTGGCCCCTCTTCCATAATGCCTATTCCTCGGAAATCCATTAGGTCTCACTGGACCCACATATGGAACATGGTCATTATTTTTTGTTAGTATTTTGTCTCATTATTATTTTTTTTTTTTAATTTCATTTCATATTAAAAAATACAATTTTTTTTTAAAAAACTCACAAAAACTTAAAAATTGTTACCTATGTCTCCCCATGCCGCATTTGGTGGTAACACTAAGTCTGGATCTCCTTGGAAATCTATGTCGGTATATGGGTAGTCATCGATCGTGATGATTTGCTGATCCCACCAGGCGAAAAACTCATCATCAAAGCTCATTCTAGGCACGTCACCACCCCCAAGGCACTTCATTAGGTCTGCCCATCTACCCCTTCGTCGATCTCTAGGGTTGCTGATGGACACTGATACTTTGGGACGTAGCCCAGGTACCTTCTCGAAGAAGAATGAACACAAGATGGTTCCATATCCAAAATTCTTCATTTGACCCTTTTGTATAGAGGTCAATTGAATCTTCATGTTAGTTAAAAGAGGCGTGCACCAGTCAAATATGGTGGTAAGACATTCCACTGCCAGGCTCATAGATACTTGTGTTGCTTGATGCCGGGAAGCTGACCCATTTACTCGTGCAATGGTAAATAGAAAATTCCTCCAGGATAGACTTTCCACATGTTTGATTGGAATTTGACTCCCAATATTCTCTGGATGTCCAAGACAATATATATGGACACAATATTCCTTCGAAAGAATACCTCTCATCCTGCCTGTCGAGTGCATGACCTCCACTCTTCAGGAGAGACCGATAATGAAATAAATATCTTTGACCTCAATCCGTAGAGGCATCTGGTTGCTCGTGAATGTATCATCCTCTACACTCCAGTAGTGGATCAAAATTTCTAACAAGCATGTATTGGCTTTTATATTTGGCAATTTGAAGAATTTGAGTAAGTCACAGCCTCTCAGAGCATCCAATGCATTTTGATCATTCATTACCTCATTATCTATGGTGGTATGCTCTCTTTCCCTCCAAGTGATAGTCATCCTACAGAAAATTTAAGTTTCAACCATTAATTTATATGTTAAAGCTTTAACTCGTGTACATGTGGGTTCCCTTTACACACAGTCACGTGTAGGGCCGTCGTATATGTGGGTTACTCACATCCAACCCACATGTATGCAGAGTTGATTTTTTGGGCATAGTTTCCCACAATCAAAAATTCGAAAAAAATTTTAAAAACTATCATAAAGCATTACAAGTAGGATTTGAGGACTACCTGGAGACTTTGGGGTGATTCGAACAATCCAATTATTCAGAGGAAAGCTTGCTTAGTTTTTCTCCACGGCACTTTGCTCCAAACAGAAATGAAAAAATTGTGAGTCCAAAAGTCATTATATAACTTTGAAATTGCAAAATATTTTTTTTTCAAAAATTGATTTTTGTCTCATGGATTTTTTTTACCTGTGGGCTTGCATTGTTGAGAGTGGGTTGTTTTTACAGGAAATTTTGGAGACTTCTTAGAGATGTTGTTTGGGACCCATGACCACTAACCTGTCATGGCAGGTATCATTCTCTCACTGCATTTAGGTTAGGGAAAACCATTTTCTGCTGCATCATGCATACTAGCCTATATTCAGCGATACATTAGTCGTATGGTTGACCCCATCGTATCTTGGTCAACAAACCATTTTCACTTGCCCATTTTTTTAAAATCATAATGCAATGGTAGATCCATCCTTTACATGGGCATCTTAGTTAGATCCTCGTTGACATTGGTTTCCCATGTTGCTATACTGAGTAGGCTAGGGAGTCCTCTTTAGTCTCACCATGACTGATGCATTGAAGACACAATCTCCTTTATTCCATGCTAATTTATGGCCTTATACCCTAGAGGATCCTTTGTGTTGAGTTGTACTGCTACATTGCATTTTGACTAATTTCACCTTTTGGCCTTGAGCCAGCTCCACTTGGAATTGTGTTTAAGCCACTTATTTGACCATGTCTTCTACAAAGTCAACCATCCAATCACTTACCTTTTGCAGCTTCACGCATCCTTTTACTCGTGGAAAGAGAATCCCTTTGAGTGTCCTTCACCAATTTCGCTTCCCTGCATTGAGCATAGGAATGTTCCCCTCCCAAGAACTAGATCATCTATTTCTCTAACACTCATTCTTTCCACTGTACTACAGCATTATTTTATTATTTTTCGAGCTTAAAGAAAAAGACAAAAAAAATTATATATTCCAAAAAGAGCGGGAATGGGACAACATTTCCATATTTTTGGGCATCTAGAGTCAGTCGTGTCACCCTTGTACAAAGCACTCAAAAGAAAGTCTCTCCTCCATTGCGGTGGGATTTAGTCTGACTTAGGAGTGCCTTAACCTTGTTATTGAGTCAATACTCCTCTGATTGGTTACCTCTTCCAATCATATGGAGAGTTTTCTTATGCCTCTTGCATGACAAACTTATACAAAGTTATCATATGCTGTGATATAGTCATCACTGAGTTGTGTTTTGGTTCAAGGGAAGTAAACCTAAGTTTGCCTCTCTACGGTGTCTCTTGACCTATTTTTCAGTCAACCATCCCTGGTTATCAGTGTCATGTTTGTCATCACATCCATTATATTGGTCCTTTTCTCATGCCGGTTTGATAAGGTCTCCATTGAATTCTTACTAGCGGGTCTTGTCCTTATCGACGACGACAAATTGCTCTGAGGGAACATCTAGAGCTGCACCCTAACCCTATTTTCATTATTGATAGGTCACCTTATGCTCAACATCAATCAGTATCATGGGTCTTTGACTGAGTGGTTTCCCTTTTATTCGACATCAGCTTTCATTATTGCACATTAGGATTCATGCAGTGCCTTGGTTTCCATTTGACCCTATTGGTGGATTCCTCACCTTTGTGTCAGCTTTCATTATTGGTTGGTTCAGATGGTTTCTATCGTACGCTAGCTACATCTTGTATACACCGGAAATGTGCTTCGGTTAGGTTGCTACATCTTTTTTGTCTAATTCCTTCCACATTATTGGCAACACAGGTTACACTCGCGCTAGATTGATGAAGGATGACTTAATGCCTTCCTTCTAGCAGATCTTTTCCTATTGACTACATCTCATTTACTCTGGGAAAAAGATCTAGGGTCCATTTGGCAGTACCTTGGCGTTTGCAGTCATGAGTGACAGATTCCTTCGCCATCGATAATGGGAAACCACCATTGTCTCCTGATTGATAGATTCTTTCAAGTGTTCAACTTTAGCTCATTCATTCGCACTTGTTACATTGTACTGGGTACCTTGACTCTCATTATCATTATCGGTGAGTAGTCCCTCATTTTTTAATGGTATACATCAATGACCTGTAATCAAATTATTTCTCATGTCGTTGACCTCAGATCATTCATTCCCATTGTATAGAAATGTACGATAGTGGTCGGTGAAGACATCAGGTTGCATTAAAATGTTTTGGTTCACTTGTCAGTTTCTCTTGTTGCTGCTAGTTGACACCATCCACCTTATATGTTGTAGTTCTTCACAATGATATCTTATATTCTGGCATCTGAGTTGTGATGTAGTATCATTTTATTCCATCATGTTCATTTGGTACTACTGGGATTAGTTTTTGACATCAGTGATCAGCTTCATCCTTCAACATCATTGATCGCCTTCTTATATGTGATATTTAGACATGCACACTTTCGATCACGATCAGATGATTCATTATGTACTTTCAGTTCCTTTATACTAGTATACATATTAGATCAGCTTGTACTTGATATTTGGACATGCTTTACTTTCTCTGAGCATGGGCATGCCCGCTTCAGATAGTAGTTTCTTTCTGATCTCTTTTCATGGCTTGGCAGGCTAAATTCTGTGAAGTCCTTCTCAATCTCGACATGATCCTTTCCATACACTTAATACATTTTGGCCATAATGTACCCCTTCGAACCTCATATATTAGGGGGCATCTATTATATCACCATTTATCACTCTTGGTATATATGATGCTTTGTTTATGGCCTAGGGCAACCCCTCCTTCTAGACTTGGTCCAAAAAAAAAAAAAAAAAACAATGTTTTATTCCATGTACGCTACTTTTCCTTGAGCTAAAAGAATGTACATGTGGGACAATCAATACCCAACCCACGTATGTATTAAAACACTTAAAAAATTAAATTTCCTTAATTTTGGGCAGATTTCATGGGTTTTACCTGTTGAGTATCTCCTATTGCCCGTGGCCCAACTATTCCCCAACTAAAAAACTAATTAGGAGAGGTATAAATAGACCTCTGTGGGAAGGCCTTAAAGGATAGGAGAAGAAATAGAGTTATTATACTGAGATTATCCTTGACTGAGTCTGATGAATCCCTGTGCCTCATGCACTTCCCCAAGATTTAGGAAACCCTTGTTTCCTTGATTATAGATATCCTTCCTTTTTTTTGAGATATCATGTTGTTGGTGATGGAAGAAGATTGTTGAAGGCTAGGATAGGATGAATCCGAAGGATGGTTCCACTTGGAGATAGAGAAAGACTCAAGTGAATTCTCTCGATGTTATTTATAGCTTACTGTAATAAAAGAAATGATGTCTTGTTTCCAAAATTAACTATGTTTATGCATCAAATTATGTTTTAATTATATGAATGTCGTTTTGATGTATGATCAATCATTTTTTTATATGATATAATGTCAATTTCATGAATATGCTTTACTTCTATACTGCTATTTATGTTAGAATTGAATGATTTTCAGGTTTGAAGAACATTGAGAGTTGTAGAGGGTCTGAACCTTGCGGGACCTACTCAAATGAAGGAAATCCAGGTACAGTCACTCTTGCATAGTTTGATAATATAAGCATCTTGTCTGAGTTGTTTGAGTATTTCTTGTTGTAATTTTCTTCTGCTATATTGGGGTTCTAACCCAAAGCCCTAGGGTGCTTTCACCCGAAACAATATGTTAGAGTGATGAATGGGTTCTTACCTTTCGTCTTACTGCCCAACGCCGGTAAAATTAGAGACACCCTATCAAAAGAAAAATTCAAAAGAAAGTGTTGGATGAATGCATCCTAAGCATCCTAATTATTACAATGGTGAGCCCGCTTAGGTATGTTAGAGAGATACGCAAGTTATTACCTCTCGTATTACTGTCCAACACCTATAAAATTATAGACACTCTATCAAAAGGAAATTCAAAAGAATATGTTGACTGACTATATAGTTGATAACCTTCCCCAAAAATGATGCCAAGCTCCTAAACTAACTAAAACACAATCATTAATTATCAACCAGGGAAAGTGTTTTTATTTCAAATATGTCTACACTATTTGTGCCAATGCATGTAATAGGTAGGTAAAACAAAAAATATGTCATTTCAGACACTTGCGATGAGAGGCTACTATGAGTAGATTCAACCTCCTTTATGACCTTAAGGAAGTGGAATCGACGGAAACACAAGATACAAATTTGGACGCTGCCATGATATGGACCTGATAACGTCCAGGAGGCTTTGTATGCTCTCATGCCAAGGCATGCTAGCATCTAGGGACTATTTTTCCTAGTTCTTTGTCAATGTCCTTGATTTTTGAGCCACCTTTTTAGGCCCAAAGCCCAACGCACTGCCCAAAATTGAATGACACCTTCAGAATAGAAAGATAACAAGGAAACGATGATGCAAATGAAAATACTTGAAAAATACCTTAACCAGATCCCTACTAGCCATGACAAGAATTTTTTCAAACATATCATGAATATGTGTTTGGTCAATTTAGTGATGTCTAAATTGCAACTTTTAAATGTCAACCCGGGGCTCGTAAGCTGATGAAGTGAGGTGTACTGTATGTACTTAGGCAACTGTTTCTTAAGCTTTTGTCTTTTTTAACTTTTTAAGTTTGTTTTTAAGTATATCTCTCCTACTGTGATGTGATGGAAATGAAATAAAGCAAGTGAAGTGTGTGAGATTGTGATGAGCTTTAAATGATTTCTTATAACTTAAAAGTATTCTACAAGAAAGTTTGAACAACAACTGAAATGAAATCAACTCTTAAAGGAAGATAAAGGCATCAAATAAAAGACTAATGACATTGGCCCAGTATCTTTGCTGCTGCAAGAAAATGAAGATGAAATCTATGTCAAATAAAAACTAAGCAATGTGAAACTGAAGCAAATCTACATAAAAGAAAGACTAGTCACAAATACTTTAACTTCTTCTTAACCTCTTGTCTTTTAACTGAATATATCATGTGAGAAACAGTTAAAATTAAGCCAAGAAATTGTGAGTTCTTGAGCAACTAAACCAAGCTGTGCTAAGTGATATTTTGGTCCTCAATGAAGATATTAAATTATGGAGAAGAAACCATCAATAGGTAAACAACTTGATGTCTAAAAGTAGAAAGCAACTATGCAAATTAAATAAATGATAGTAAGGAAATAAAGGCTGCAAAACAAGGAAGGTCAGCAATATAGATAAGATGATCACAAGTGTCACTAGTTGTGAAAAAAAAAAGAAAGAAACTGTCCCGGGCACGCCTAAGAAACCTGCATAACACACTGATCAGTCATGGAAAAGTGCAGAAATATAAATAGGCAGAATTCAAAGTTTATATATAGCTATTATACATGATCAAAACACAGTAATCAAAGGCATTCTGTACAACTATTATACATGAAATAAGAAAAAGAAATGCAGAAAATTAAAGAGTATTATACAGGCCTTCAGTAAACAGGGGCCCTCTGCCTACTTCAGCCGATTCAATGATCAATTACACGCTCAAATGGAAAACAGTCTTCTCATATATTATGCATTAAAATAGAAAGTACACTGGGAATTCAAAATTACATATCGGCCGCTAACAACTAACTATCCAGCGTTCAAAGATGCTTTATTTATAACAGAGGAAAGCAAACTAACTTAACAAAAACTAAGCTATTCGAGTAGCTGTGCAAAAACACGTAGCCTTGCTGCGTCCTCGGATTTAGGCAACGGTCGTTGTGGGCATTCAATCCGCTGTTGGATTCATGTTTCCCACTATCTTCGTGGCTGAGGAAGATGCCACCTGTTCTTCACATGCTCTAAAACAGAACACACAGAGCCATGCCACCGCCAATGACTTCTGTTGACCGTAGTTGCCTCCTCGTTGACCATGGGTTTTGATGACTGGTCTGGGTGAGCTGGAAGGACACACACCATGTCCTTGGTTCCACGAACTTGCCCATGTGGCTCTTCTTCCTGGAGGACACCTGGAACATATCATTTAATAAAACAGCTGCGGAATCCGGGGTTGGATGCAGAAACCAAGATCAGCTGCGGAAACCCTGTGTGAGCTGTGGAAATGCAGCACTTTGAACCAAAATTCTAAACCAAACACAGTCATTAGCATAATTAGCAAACCATGTAAAAAGTCCTAAAATACAATGATTTGAGCAATTTGATGGAGGGAATGAGTGGCAAAAGAAGGAAATGAATAGGAAAAGGAGGCTGAGAGGATGTGTAAAGAAGTGTAGGTTTGAGGCTCAACACTAGTTTCATCCATCCAGGCTGCGATATATTGAGGAATATAAAGACATCAAATGTACATCATTGTCGAACAGATGATCATCCAAATCAAAGGATGATGAGTCCGAATCGTCAGTTTGCCACACAGACGATTGTCTGTCCTATGTACATGAAAATGAATTTATAAAGCTGAGCATGGGAATGCCCGCCTCAGCTAGATCATGAAAAATGTTGTCAAGATAATGTATTGTATTGTATCTTATTACAGGTCACCTCCCAGCTCGAAAAAACTTCAGATCCTCATGGTAAAGCATTTCACCCGACATCAAAAGATTAACGACCTCATGCTTTAGGGGGAAACTTTATAGACATTTTTGGGCACTTCAACCCCAATCATAAATGTCCATAAATGGAGGGCTCCTAAGTCCCTAAAATTTTTTCTTCACTACCTAAAGGAACAAGGTCAGCTGATTACATCATCTCCCAGAAGTTCTCCACTAAAAACTGCTCAGAAATGGTCAAAACAGGACCATACTGAATACCCAATGTAGAGGGTGCGATGCATATCACCTTCCCAGTGTAAAGGGTGCGATGCATACTGAATGGCTCCTCTGTAGGGTGCGATGGTCGGGAATGGACAAATGGCAGGGAAAATTTGCGAGGTGGAAGATCATGGAATCTTCCAGAATCTTCCCCTCTAACACTTGCCTCTCTGTTTTCGACCAGGGATGAGTAAGAGATCATCATTCTCCAAGTGGAATCAATAACTATCAGAGAGAGGACACTAATCAAGACCCCAAAAGATGACTCACCTCCCTACAATCATCTATATATGGATCCCTCATCACAGAGATCCAGGAGGCTGGAATCTTGTATCTTGTAGAGAAGGGTTGTTGGTTTTCTGGTGTAACTTCATAGTGTTGGGTGATCTAAGCTTTACTTGAGGTGAAGAAGGGATTTCTTGCTGGAGGATGATGCTGGGTCAGAACATATGGTTGTAATCATCTTGCTACTTTTGATCTTAATAAAGCTATTCAAGTTTTCCTCCATATTATTGTATGTTTTCTTATATATGCATTTGTATGGTTAACACATATCTAGTCCTGTGTTATTTATGAATATAGATCTTTGTTCTTCGATAGTAGTATGTTGTTGTGATTCCACAGGTGCTCTTTGAAGCTCGGTAGATGAAGAAGAAGCGGCAAAACTCTATCAGGAAGGAGAGGAATCAAACAAGGAAATCAAGCGCAAGACTAAGGTTGGTCTCCTTTGTTCCACTCTTATCTATTTTCATAAAGGAAAACGAAAGTAGACTTTACTTGTTTGTTTCTAAGATAGCTACCACTCTTAGTGGGAACAGAAGCATCCAAGTGGATGCTATTCCCGATAATAGCATGGGTAAATTCAAGTGGTGATATAATTATGCAAGCCTTATGACGCCTAGGAATTAGCTTGTAGTAGCAAGTACTAAACTCTAAGTAATAGTAGGTAAATAATGTTAAACAACAATAGATAGCTAGATAATTATTACTGGTTTCTAGCATTTAGAGTTATAAAACCATAAATGGGCTATGATTTTTTTTAACATATTTATTGAGATCTAAGGCTATAAGTAATGAGGGTGAGTAATTTAACTTGATATTATTTTAACACACAACAATTATTAAAAATTAAGATTATAAATATAGTCAAATATATGATGAGGAAAGACAATATACAAAACTTGATATGTAATTTTTGGATATGGTCTCCTTGCTATTTTTAAATACCAAGCATATAATCTACCCTAAGGAGATTTATTATTAAAATTCCTCTTATTTCAATCATTTTAAACTTATTATTCAATATCACCATCGTGTTCTTCTCTTCAAGAGTTTTCCAACATGTAAATTTCATCTCAATCTGAGCTCTAGACATAAAGCTCTGGCCGTAAAAATTTTCACTATCTTATGCCACGTTAAAAGTAGTGCATCTAACCAGTGGTTGAAAATTGGAAATAGATATTCGATGTGTCACAATAATAGTATGCCATATTATTTGACAGATTGCTGAAACATATCGATTCTTACAACCACATGTCACCAGTGCATTGTGCCACATCTTCAAGATAGTTATGTTAACCATCCAATCATATATGGATCCAAGAAAATCCTAAAATTTGAATTTTCCCAAAGGTTGGATTTTTTTTATCTCTGTTATGGTCAACATGTCAAATCTCTGGATATTTGTGTCAAGGAAAATTGATAAGACCATTGTTTCAAAATGCCATATTTTTTATTTTTATTACATGAAAAGAAAAATATAATAGAAATGATAATTGGTAGACTTGGATCCAAACTCTATTACTCACATTGAAGTCCAAAAAAATATTAAATAAACAATTTTTAAAAATTTAGATTTTTAAAGTAATAGATTTGTCAAAGACATGAACTCTCCATAATAATAGAAACTAACATATTTTCATCTAGATTCTAGTAGTCACAGTTGGATCCATTAAAATATTAAAATTTTATTTTCCCAAACAGTAATATTTTTCGATCTCATGCCTGAGTAAATCACCTCCACATGATTCCCACAATGTGGGTGCTACATAATCTATCGTGACAACTCTTACATACTATCATTCCATGTAAGCATGCCATGATAGCGTGCCAAATCAACATAACATGTTAGAATCATCAAGTCCTATACTACCACATCATTATCCATATTTTCTATCATATCATACTCCAAGTTACATGGCATCACATGCACACCATATGTCCTTCCCTACTAGGATCTGTATCAAACCACATGAGGTTATTTTCACTACCACTATCGACAATGAAACATAGTGCAACATTGTTCACCCACATTTGTGTGTGAAAGAGATGCTCACCTTCCTCCATATCTTTGGTACCACTTTGCTAGACCTTGGTGGTAGCAATGGTGGCACTGGGTTTTTCATGAGTGACCTATTTCCCCTTGTTTAGGTTTGGCTCAGATTTGGAACACATGTCTGACTCTGAAGCTTTTAGCTCAACCATCGGTGACTTCTTTACACAATATTCATTAGTGTTATGAGTGGGGATCATTTGGAAGTCAGACAACTTTCATGTGTCTTTCTTCATATTCCCATTACCATTCTTTGTTTCCTACTTCCATGGGTTGTCTTGTGGTGGTTCAGCCTAGCTCTAGTCTTTGTTTTGTGGTTTGGGGATGCCCTTGCCAACTTTTGCTATGAATGATTTGCAGATCCAAAATCTCGCTTCTTTTGTTTAATTTTTTTATGAATTTTAACAACATATCGATATGTTACGCCAAGCAAGGAGATGTCAAGGAACTCCATTTCTATATAGACATATCTCTGCAAACAACCACGGTACTTGGGCATCATATGTTACTCAACATTTCTTGATACCTAGCTTGGCGCATAAGGAATGAAAGATATTTGTGAATTTTGGCACTACTTGATTCCTTTGCTACTGTAATCTTGTCCATCTCACGTACTAGTCTTGATAACTTCCAACGGGGTAATATCATACCTTAACAACACCCCTAAAATATTCCTAAGTGGATGCAACTAAAAATAATGTGGATTCCTTTGTAGCTCTTTGCTAACAGTAATTTTCCCGTTGGCCCTTGACATGGGGGCAACCTTAACGAGTGAAAAAGTAATATTTTCTCTATCAGAAACATTATGTACCAAAAAATATCTTCCTAGCAGATTTAACCATACTCCTAAAGCATATGCATATATCTAACCTTCAAATATTGGAATATCAAAATTAATTTCTACCTTAAAAGGGGATACACCTCCATAGTGGTCATTGGATGGCGATGTGTCACTTATTGGTATTTATCGAAGGATAAGGGGGGCAACCTGAAGGAGTGAAAAAGTAATATTTTCTCTATCAAAAAAATTATGGACTACAAAATATCTTTCTAGTAGATTTAGCAATTTTTCTAGAGCATCTACATCTATCGGGCCTTCGAATATAGGAATATCAAAATTAAATTCTACCTTAAAGGATGTGGCACCTCCATAGTGGCCACTGGATGAAGATGTGCTTCTTATTGGTATGTGTTCAAGGATATGAGAAAAATGATCCATAATCTCATTCCTTTGTCACTTGAGTGCTTCTTCATGCAACAGTTTGATAGGATCTCCAACTCCATCAACTTTCCTTTTCTTTACCATGGAAGGCCATCGGGGTCCGTGAGATGGCCTTGCAAGGGCTCAAGCAGTTCAATTCCCAACTCCTTAAACCATGACCTCGTTGGGGACATACACAAAAAAAGAGAAATAGCAAACGACTATGATTCGATTGATCCAAATTTATGAAGCAAGTGAAACAAAATACAATTTTTTAACCAAAACATAGAAACATAGAGAAACTTGAATTCGGTTACTAAATGGAAAATGATGAAATGATATACATGCAAAATGAAAGCAAAGTAGATCAAATGATGGTAGCTTATCTCTGAGAAGAGATGTGATAGATATGTTCCTTCCTGAACTATGTTACAATGAGGCTTAGATGCCTTTTATTATGAAGAAGCAATGAGAAACCATAAACATCCAAAAAACTGATACTAGGAGATGAAGCGACAAAGGCTTATGGGCCCCAACGGGTAAGTTGGAGCATCAACTTCCAAGGGTCATAAATTTGGAATATGATCTCTATTTGGCATGAATGATAGCCCATTGGAAAGGTTTATCCAAGGATTATAATTTCTAATTACTGACAATTGTTGGCCCATTTCCCTAAAAAGCTTTGTTTAGGACCTGAAAACAACTTTGGAATTTAAGGGCCTAAAAACTACCCAAAATAGCTAACACAGGAAAATTTTGTTGTGAGCTAATAGAATAGGTGGGTGGCCACTAATATCCACCTCACTTAGGATATTCTTGTACTAATGAGGCTTGGGTGCAAGAAATATAAGGAGAGATAAATTCTATTTACTCGAATCATACAAATTATCTTATAGAGCATCCACATGGCAAGAAAAAGATTGATACTAAATGGTTCTAAAAGACTAAATACAAGAGTGTCAAGAGTGTTGAAATACATAAGGTAAAATTAGTTGCTAAGGGCTTTACATAAATGTACGGGATTATTTATGAAGAGATATTTATACTATTTGGAAGGTGCAATAATGTTAGTATTATGACTTCAGTAGCAGCTCAAGAAATGGAGAATTCATCACATGGGTGTGAAATTGCTTTATTTAATGGATATTTAGAATAAAAATTATATGTGGAATAGCCACACAGTTTTGAAATGCAAGGAAAAGTACATCAATTGTACAAGTTGAAGAATGCTTCATATGGCCTCAAGCAAACACCAAGAGTATGGTATGGTAAGATTGATAGATATTTTTTAGAGAATAGCTTCAAAATAAGTAAGATTGATTATACTCTTTAATACAAAAATGAAGGCAATGATATTATTCTCATAAGTTTCTACATTAATGATGCTCTAAGATGAAGGATTAATGAAAAATTTCTATGGAAAATAAATTTGAGATGAAAGATTTAGGTCACATTGATCTAGGTGGATATTGGTGGCCACCCACACAGTCCACTTGGACCCCCACCATTGTTTCTTTCAGCTTTTCAGTTTCCTTAATTGTAGCACAATTTACTATTTTTAGCAGTTTTTCGGGTCCTAAACTTCTGGAGCCGTTTTGAGGCCCTAAACAACATTTTTTGGGAAAATTGGGAGCAACATGGGTCCATGGACTGATTGTTGCTTCTTCTCAAAGTTGTAGTTCTCAGATATATATTTCTAATGAGATATTGTACGCGTCAAATGGAGATCGTATGCCAAAGTTACGACCCCGGGAAGTTGATGTACCAATTTACCCAAACGGGGCCCACAGTTTGGCATTTCATCTTCTAGGGTTAGGTTTTTGGATGTTTAGGGCTTTCCATTGTTTCTCAACAATAAACAGGCCTTCGAGCCTCATTGTAACACAGTTCAGAGGCACGTAGCCGTCACATCTCTTCTCAGAGATAAGTTACCATCACCCTAGCTGGTTTATTTCCATTGTTGTTTGTAAGCATATTTCAGTTTTTTACTTTAATGAAATGAAGTATTATTTCTGCCGCATCTCTGTGTTTATGGTTATCTCTGTAATTTGTTGTGTTCCTGTTTAAATCCGTATCACACATGTAATACTTTCTAAAAATGTAGCTCTATCAAAGTGAGGATGCAATTTTCATTTTTTAAACAAAGCATTGAAAATATATGTTGAAAAAATTGATATGGTTGATCGTAAATAAACCTCCACTCCAAGCACTCATGGAGTTTTTTGTGAAGAGAAGATGGTGTTGAAATAGTTGGTGATATAGGTTATAGAATTGTTGTTGGAAGTTTGATGTTTCTAACAAACACAAGGCCTACTATTTATTATTTAATTTCTTTTGTTTCAATATGCATGATAGATCCATTGAAATACATTTGAAGGTTGTCAAGAGATTGTGAGGAATGAGAACGAAACTCTAATTTTTTTATTCATTACTACACTTCTAAAAGGTTTAATATTGTTGGTCTTAGTGATTATGATTAGAGAGATAGTTCCGATGATAAAAATATTACGTTTGGTAATTATTTTTCTTTTGGTTTATGTTTAATTACTTAGAGATGAAAGATGAAAATCATAGTTTTATTTAAACCTTATAAGAAGAGTATGTTGTAGTCCCTTAGATAGGTACAAATACATTAAGTGTTAGAAAAATACTAGAAGAAATTGGAGAGAAGCAAATTCAGCCTATAGTGACTTTTTGTGATAACATGAGTGCCATCACATTGGCCAAGAATCGATTCTATCATAGTTGGAAAAAACATTTTGATTTTAAGTATCATTTCCTTCAATATTTGATGCAAAAGAAGGAAATATAACTAAGGTATATAGAGACTCTAGAATAGATTACAAACATTTTCATCAAGGTAGTTGTAGAAGTCGATTTTTTCACACTTTGATATCAAACTGTGAACCCTTCTACCATTAAGGAGGAGTATTCGATACTTGATTTAAAGTTATGCATGCCATGCCATGCATGCAATTCATCTTTGATTTTTTTTTTTTTACAAATAACGTTTAGATATATTTAGCATTGTTTTTTCTGTAAGACTGCAAACTCCTTTATTAAGAGCCATATCCTCTATTATGATGATTATTATTGAACACCTTTGATCTCCTTTATTAAGATCCATATCCTATATTATGATGATTATTATTGAACACCTTTGATATGTGCAGGTGTGAAAATGAAAAATTATTTTTGTTTATGCCTAGACTTAAGTTATTGCATTTTATTATTGTTATTTTATTACTATTGTTACCTTTTTATGTGGTACGAACTCTTTGTTCTATAAGGATGAAAACTCCTTTATTAGGAGCTAGATATTGTATTATGATGATCAATGTTGAACACCTTTAGTTTGGGATGTGCGATAGTGGGGACCAAAATATAATTTTGTTTATGTTTGAAGTGAGGCAATTCCATTTTATTATTGTTTTCTTTCTTTCTTATGTTGTTATAAGTGAGAGATAGGTGTACATAATATCTTCAATAAAAATAGCTATATTGTTAATTTTCCTCTTAAATTTATTTGAAACTTCTAAAAGTGATAATCATATAAAAAAATAATTCACCAAGTCTCACTAATTGATAATCTTAGCCACAACAAATTTAATATTACTATTATTACTATTAGTGTTAATATTACTGTTATAAATTGAAATCAATTTTAATTTATCAAATACATAAATTTAAATTAATTAGTTCAATTTTCATATCATGCTAAAAATAAACTCATGAAAATAGACAATATAATTAACAATAATGATCATAATTATTTGTATAAAAATAGAAGAGTAAAAATTGTGTTTAGTATTTTATTTAAATATGCAATAGTGTTTAGCATTTTATTTAATCTATTATTATTATAGTGTATATATAAATATATCAAAATTTTATTTTAAATGAATACATTAATAAAAGTATAGTTATATATTTAAAAATGAGAGTGAATTACACGAGATCAAATCTTTCGAATTAAAAATGTTCTTTTATTAATTTAAAATGGAACTTTTACATAAACTAAAAATATATTTCATAAGAACCCTTACAACAATAACAATAAAAATATTAGATATATATATTTTTGAAATAAAGTTTTTGCATTTTAATTTAATTATCAATAATTTTCAAATAAATAATAATAATTTATTTATCAATTTATTAAAAAAATTAATTTCATTTTATTAAAATTAATTTTCATTTTATAAAATTAAACTCTTATTATTACTTTACAATATATATAAATTTTATAATTAATAATAATTTGAAAACAAAATAACCATTTAAATCACTTTTTTATAATTTTATATTAATATCTACTCGTGGATATGTATCCTCTTTATGAACTATTTAATTAAATATAACCCATGTTAATATAATTAGATTTCACATAAAAGAAACATAAACATAGAAGCACATATTAAATTTCACACACTAAAAATGAGAAAAAAAAACATAAGCTTAGAGATGTACTTGTGCTCTGAATGCGTTGAGAGGATAAAAGGGGAATTGTCCCTGGAGGTGGAAGGGGAAGAAAAATGACACAGCATGTTAGGAACACATGAACAACGAGCTTCTTGATATTTATGGCGAAGTGCATTACCAAGGACGAATCAATATATGTCTTAACGCCCAAATCAACATGATTGAAACGGAAAATCAAGGGACGATGACACTAAATATGATTGAAAGGGAAAATCAAGGTACCGTGACACTAGAGCAAAGATAGTTTAGCACGTTTATTATTTCAACAAAAAAAAATTAAAAAACAAAAATTAACTTAGGATAAAATGAATAAGTTAATTACAATGTTGATAATGGAATATAAGTTAATTATGGTTTATTATAGTTAATTATGTTTAAATAAGGTTAAGCAAGTTTAATTATGATTAAACATAAATACTACGTTTAATTATGGTCTATTTTTTTCAACAATATTATATAATATAAACATATTGTTATATTAATAGTTAATTATGGTCAATCATGATCGACTTCTCATCCTTAGTAAATCATTAAGGTAACATCAATCTAACATCAACCATGGCCAATCATTTTTCACAAACATTAATGTAGAAACTATCAACATTAATGTAAGATAAATACATTGCTAAATTAATAGTTGACTATGGTCAACACCAGTCAACCATGGTCAATCTTATCAGCAATGGTCAACCATGGTCTAGTAATCATTCTCATACACAATGAGAATCAACTAGACCAACCACATTAACAAAATGGTTGATACTACTCTGCTTCATTTTCTACCTTTCATATGCTAAAGAATAGTGTTATAACTTGGAAAATCACTTTGATTTATGTACATCAACCACTTTCTTAATGTGTTTGTGCTAGTTATACATCATTATTAATTTAAAAAGATAGAATGTTTCATATTAAATTATAAATAAATGTTTATTAATTTACAATAAATTTTCACCTAAAACATTTTTATTTAATAATAATTATTATATTAATAATTTATAATCTTTTTAATAAGATTTGTGTTGACATGTGTGTTCATTTTAAAATCAAGTTTAAAATTAACCATAATTATTAAATAAATAGTAAAAAAATATTTTTAATTTATTTAAAAATAAAATCTTTTTATTTAATTCTCTTTTCTAATATTAAAATTTTATAACTTATTATTACTTTATATTTATTTTATAATATATTATATATATTTAATACATATATTCCATTTTTATAATAATTTAAATATTTATAATTTTTAAATTTTGATAATATAAATATATATTAATAATATTTATTGATGCATATCACATTTATTAATCATTTAATTGAAAAGGAAAAAAGTAATGAGTTGAAATGATGCAAAAGGAATCGTCTGTGGCAACAGATAACCACCACGATCTTTTTGTCATTATAGCCAATTGCATTAGTCAAGTCGTCTAAATATATTTGTTGATCCTTAATTTTAAGGGGTTATGTGAGGAAATTTTTGGAAATTTAAATTGCAACCGTATAATTTTTAGATTTCCGATGATTTATAACTTTTTTCCAAATTGTAACATCTTAAGATGCATAAAAAAAGTATTGTGGTTACTAAGTTGATCTTTATCATTTATTACTATAGTTTTACTATTTTATGATGTAAATAATAAATGACTTAGGCTGGAAAGCCAAGAAACATATATTTGGTTTCTTAAATTATTGGTAATTAGGAATCAAGATACTTTAACAAAAATAGAAACTGTTTACATTAATTAAAAGAAACAATTACAAAAGACAGCTACCCATCTAGCCTCAAGGGAGATTTAGATCGGGGGAAAGATCCACGAGAGCTTCTAGATTTGGGTGGAATAAACCAATGGGAGGTTTCTCAAAAACAGTCAGTGAAAGTATAGGACTTGAGGCGCGACAGGAATCCGATGATTGGAAATCATTTTTATTGTAAATAGAAGAAAGTTCTCGGGGGAGGGTCTAGACATAATTGCCAGGATCGTGGTTGGGAGGAGAGACTTTCCAGAGGTGTTTGGATATTATAGGTTACTAACGTTGAACATATAAGTGTTATAGAAATTTTCATTACAAATTAATGCTGGACAGTGGAAATCAATTTAATTATAGAGTAGAATTTGTCATTTTGAACTGATGTTAGAAGGATTTCTTAAATAGCATAATAAATTTACGAAAGAAATTCCTTGAAAGTGGATTACCATAAACAGTAGAAATTATGAGTCTCACAAATGAAATCATAAACAATTCATTATGGCAAAGCATGAAAATAACAATTAATACTATCAAGTATGGAAGTATATGCTCATTCAATAGTTAAATAATCAAATGTTCTTAAATATTAAGGGTAATTTATTATAACATACTAGTGAGACAATCTGTATGAGACATTATGCGAGTTTTGTAGAATAGTCGATATGAAATACTACCAGACTTTGGTAGAATCTATCTATAATGGGTTACCATAGTCATGTACATATATAAGCTATGTTACATCGAAATACTATAAAAATGAACTCAATATTAAACCGCATGCCATTACAATATTAAACTAGAAATATTTAATCTTAACCACAATTGTTCTGGAGATGTCGAAAGAAACAACCAATACCCTGATTAAAGAAAGCAGAGGTATTCTTCGCCCAACATGCAATTTAGAAAGAAATTAAGTCCATTGCCTTTTAAACAATATGACAATTGAAATAGATTAAACAAGTTTTAGAGTAATAAATTAAAAGCACAGTGCTTCAATTCTAAATGTTCTCGACAGCTTGAGTGTGTAGACATGACCAGAACCTTAAAAAATGGATTATCCTACATATCAATAACTCATAACATTACAACAGAGAAGAAACCCCAAAAACCCTCAGTCGATTAAAGCCTTGAGCATTCACAAAATTATAAGTGCCATGCATAGTATTCGACTAATTCTTGTATATTGTTAAATAACTGAAACCAAAAAATTAAGCTAGTATCAGCTTAAAGCTCGGCTCAGAACTCGATTTCTATTCCCAGATAATAAAACATTTTTATAACTTAAATTCATGTACCAGAAGTGAAGGTTCCAACCTAGAAATAAACAGAGATGCCACAAGCGCTTAAGCATTTAAGGGTAGCGGTCTTTGATCCAAGTGGCTTCAGGGACACATACAGGACAAAGAGGGCTTATGAAAGCTCAAAAATCAAAAGGATCAAAATTATTTCAAACCAGTACTAGAGCATAGATCTTGTCGTCCTGATCGCAATGGTGCAAATGGTTTGTCAATCCGAGCTGGTATGAGGGAGAACGAGCCAGTCAAGGTTTTGGTTGACTTTTGCTCACCAGGGAGGCCTAATGGAGACACAATTTGGAAGTTTTCCAGCAGACAAAATCTAGCCAACTTCGGTTGGATTCTAGGTAGATTTGTGGCCGTCATTTTTTGAATTTTCAAAATGGCTAATTTGTGATTTATATATATATATATATATATATATTATATATATAATAATATATATATATATTATATATATATATAGATATCTTTGGGTGGTGGGCCATGACCCCCGCCACCCCCGTCAGACCCAAAATTACATTTAAAATCAAATTTTTATGGGCTAATGGTCCATGACCCTCGTTGGCCCTCTCACAACCACATAAAACAATTTTTATTTAAATATGCCTAACGAGCCATGACCCCCGTCGGTGCCTCCCAACCGTAACCATATGTTATACCATATATAAATTATATGGGGTGGGTGGGCCACCTCCGGTTGACCCCGCCCACACCCTCAAAACCCCATACAATGTACGCGCATTAACTATAGAGCTAGCAGGGATCAAGCTTGCCCAGCCCACGTGGGTCGGCCCCCACCAGGTAGCCCTATATGGCATACACCAAAACTAATGTACCAACCATCACTTAATACGATGCTCCAAAAACTTTAATGCAACAAACAATGCGCCAACTTTGTTGTGGGGGTTATGGGGCAGGCTTCCCAATGTAGACCCGACCCACAAAAAAAAAATATAATGCAGGTTTTTAAACAGGAAAGGTTTTATCTGGAGGAGTCGGGGTTTGACCACTCGACCTCCTCCTTATAACTTGGGCTTTATACCAATCTGCCCAACTGACTTCATTGATATTCCTGCCCGAGATGTTATATAAACCTTCATTTCATCAGTGCGCCCATGAATGGAGGAATGAGGAGCGTGCACGGAAAATGAGGCAGAATTTTAATTAATTTATTTGCACGTGGAACCATGAGCCCAAAGAAAAGGTAGGCGGAACCATGATTGGGCGAAATTCTCAGGAGGGTGAAATTTTTGTAGTATCCAAATTGGACAAACTTTATGTCAATCTTACACCTCTCAGTGACACAAACTTGATGGCACAATAATAATTTCGATCTCAGCAGTAGATTTGCAAAGGTCCCGAAGGAGGGAATCTAAAAGATTCCTTAAGCCCCAAATTATCATTTTCTCAGAATTCATAAATTTCATAGTCGATTTTTCACTATTCGACGCCACAAATATGATGGTGCATTCAGATTTTCCATTTGCTCATTTCATCTTTCGGCCACTTTTCAAAGTGGAGTGCAGGTGTCAGCATTCAACATGCGAGTAGTCATTCCATGAGATCTGACGCCATGAGATTGGTGATATAGCCAACTTCAACCTTTTGACATCCTTTTCTTCAAATGGCCTAGGAAGTGAGTTATATGCAGTGTGTTCATGTACTTCTTTTTGATATCCATCGTGCTACACAGATCCTTATTTGATGTTTGATGAGGGATCTTGTTTCTCACTTGTCTCATGATTCCTGCTTGATGTGATGCAGAATCATTTTTGGGATGTACTTGTTGTCATGATTCGTCATGTTTTGTTTGAGATCCCTTTGTCATTATGTTGATGGGATACTCAGGTGTCGCCATGTATGTTTGCACTGAGATACCTTTTATGCCATGTCGGCAATATGCTCAATATCATCATGCATGAGTTTTATGTCATAATGATAGGAGTTCTTTTTTGACTGAGAGTTCCTGTAGCGGAACATCTCTTGGCGCCACTCCTACATGAGGGCATTTTCCTTGTATTATAGTAACATATCCTCTTATGTACATCATCACTATTGACAACACTTGATATAGTGGCCTAGACCATCTTGACACCGGGGCCAGGAGACGTAGTCCCTTCTGGACGAACTCCGTTATCAATGGCTTATGTTTTCATGTGCTGATGAATGTCATGTTCTTGTTTTTTACAGTATGTGGATGTATTCATCTATGTTCTTTTAAAAATGCAATTTAACACATCATGAAAGTAAAAGGTCTTGGAAGGGTCCTTTGTCGCACCCAAACCCGGATCAAGTGGTATCAGAGCGGCCTTTGCGTGGATGTTAATTGCAAGTGTGAAAAATGGAACGTGTAGCGACAGAAGATGAAAAAATGATGTACGGGACCATGTTCAAAATTTCCAAAAGGGTGGAAATGATATATGAAACCCTACAAAAAGAGATAGAGGAAAAGAAGTGATTGCAGCTTCAGTTGCGAGCCATGGAAGAGGCCCGGGAAGAACTAAAGCACAACAACCAAAATCTTCAAATAGAGAATGCTGAATTGAAGATGCTTCTACATGAAGAGAAAGAGGAGAAACATAGTTTGCTACGACAGCTGCAAGCAAAGGACGAGACCTTGGAAAAAATGCAGCGTGACCCATGTGAGGTAAAAAGTAGTTCTTTGAATTCATGTATGTGTCCTGATGATGATTTCACTATTTTTGAAAATCATACCACATGAATTGGCTCCAAACTGTTGAAGAGAATGGGGTATGAAGGAAAGGGCTTGGGCATTAATGGCCAAGGCATTGTCAACCTCACCAAATTAGGAGAATTACACCGTCAGGCAGGACTTGGGTATGTCAGAAAGGAAGTTGGCGAATGCATCGAGACAGCTAGCAAACCACCAATAACAGATGATGAGAAGCTCTCATCAGTTCTTTCCAAATCAATAGAGGACATAAAAGATGCTGATTTCCTTTAGGTTTCATCTTCACATAGTATGATTTTTGTTGGAGATGTGGAGATCCCAATTACAAGGACAAACATGAGGCTCCTTACCAGGACGAGGCACGAGGAGGAAAAAGAACTTGGTGTTACTAACCAAGGCATAACTCCACCCTTGGAGGTTTTGCAGAGACCTCAATTTTTAGGCTTGAGATACACCGAGGGAGAATGGTTGAAGGTGTGAGATGCTTTCGAGACATCGTTGAAATCGACGAGGAAAGAGAATGATGGGAACACATCCCCAACATCCCATGGCAGTGCCCATGGCAGGGAAAGAGCTCACGCAAGCTCTCATAGCCATAATGACATCAGAGAGAGCAAGGAAAGGTATAACCAGTTTTGATTTTCAAATATTCATTTCGATTATAATCATGTCTTTAATGATGAGCGTAAAACATGGCATCGAAAAAAATGCACCTTTTGTGGATTACATAACCATACATTTTCTAAGTGTTGGAAAAGAATAGCAGCACCCAAAAGGAGGAGGCATGAAAGACCCTCTCAACAACAGGAAAAGAAACATGTTAAGCATATCTGGAGGAAGAAGATGTACTACAGTCATTGCAATAGAGGTGGCCATCAAAGAGCCACATGTTGGAAGCTCCATCCAGAGCAGCGCCTTAAAGACAAAGTGTCGGTGCATGAACTAGGAGAAACAATTGTTCGAGAAGCAAAACCACCACAGGGGGATGATCCATTCACATTGATAAGTGAGAAATGGTTTTTAGATATGTTATCTTGTCATGGTCATGCTTTTGAAAATCATTTCTTGCATTTTAAGATGTAAAGGTGATGATGTGTTTTTCGTCACTTCTTCAGCAACAATAATGTCTGGTCTTATTATTTGTTGCATTTCACGCTTTGAAAGTGATGTTGTGTTTCCATAACTTGTCAAAGCAAAATAGTGTTTGGCCTTATATTTGTAAATCATATGTTGTAGTGATGATGTGTTTTCCATCGCTTGTTGGAGAAACAATGATATGTTGGTCTTGTTTTCATAGCTAGGGGATTGTGTCCATCTTGATGTAAACTTGATCCCCCAATATGTGTTATAAACTTGTGGCAAGTATGGGATGCTTGGGTCATTAATTGGTCATGAAATTCAAGCATGTAATTTGCAAAACAATGTACTACAGGGTGCAGAGATTACAAGTGTTACCTCATCGCTTAAGGCTCTGAAGAACAAAGGTGAAGGAGATGGAAGCGGGACCTTTCAGGATGCTTGTGATGCAGACAAGGTAGAAAAAAGTTGTAGATTATTTTTCATGCTTTTGGAGGACCAAAAGCTCCTCAGTGGGGAGGATTGATCTAGGTGGCTCTAGGGACACACACTGAACAAAGAGGGCTTATGAAAGCTCAAAAATCAAAATGATCAAAATTGTTTCAAACCAGGACCAGAGCGTAGATCTCATCGTCCTGATCGCAACGGTGTGAACGGTTCATCAATCCGAGCTCGTATGAGAGAGAACGAGCTAGTGAAAGTTTTGGTTGACTTTTGCTCACTCGGCAGGGTTAATGGAGACACAATTTGGAAGTTTTCTGGTGGACGGAATCCTGCAACTCCAGTTGGAGTCGAGGCGAATTTGTGGCCTGTTTAATTTGTCTCCTTCAGTAATTTTTCGAATTTTCAAAAATGGCTAATTTGTGGTTAAAATAAAAATCAGAAAAAATTAAAAATTAAATAAATAAATAAATTAAAAAAATATATATTAATTTGGGAGGTGGGACATGACCCCCGCCATTCCTGCCAGACCCAAAATTACATTGGAAATCAAATTTTTATGGCTCGACGGGCCATGACCCTCGCGAGCCCTCCCGCAACCACATAAAACAATTTTTATTTAAATTTGGCCGAGGGGCCATGACCCCCATTGGCCCCTCCCAACTGTAACCATATGTTATACCATATATAAACTATATCACGTGGCCGAGCCACCTCTAATGGACCCAGCCCACACCCCCCAAACCCCATACACTGTATGTGCATTAAGTATGGAGCCGGTGGGGATCGAACCCACTCGGCCCATGTGGGTCGGCCCCCACTGGGCAACCCCATATGGCATACGCCAAAATTAGATCCCTGTTAGCCCACCTGGGTCGGCTCCCATCGGGCAGCCCCATATGGCATGCACCAAAACTAATGTACCAACCACCACTTAATATGACGCTCCAAAAACTTTAATGCAACAAAACAACGCGCCAACTTTGCTGTGGGGGTTATGGGATGGGCCGCCCAATGAGGACTTGACCCCAAACAAAAAAATATAATGCAGGTTTTTAAACAGGAAAAATTTTAATATGGAGGAGTCGAGGTTTGACCACTCGACCTCCTCTTTATAACTTGGGCTTTATACCAATCCACCCAACTGAGTTCATTGATATTTCCGCCTGAGATGTTATATAAACCTTCATTTCATCAGTGCACCCAAGCATGGAGGAATCAGGGGCGCGCATGGAAACCGAGGTATAATTTTAAATAATTTATTTTCAGGTGGAACCATGAGCCCAGAGAAAAGGTAGGCGGAACAATGATTGGGCAAAATTCTCAGGAAGGTGAAATTTTTGCAGTGTCCAAATTGGACAAACATTATGTCGATCTTACACTGCACAGTCATAATTTCGATCTAAGCAGCAGATTTGCAGAGGACTTGGAGGAGGGAATCTTTGAGGAATCTAGGGATAATCTAAAAGATTCCTTAAGCCCCAGACTTTTATTTTCTCAGAATTCAGAAATTTGACAGTTGATTTTTCACTATTCGACGCCACAAATCTAAGGGTGCATTCAAATTTTCCATTTGCTAATTTCATTTTTCGGCCACTTTTCAATGTGGAGTGTAGGTGTCAGCATTCAATGCGTGAGCAGTCATTCCATGAGATCCGACGCTGCGAGATTGATGATACAACCAACTTCAGCGTTTTGACATCCTTTTCTTCAAATGGCCTAGGATGCGAGTTATATGCAGTGTGATTCATGTAATTCTTCTTGCTATGCATCGTGTTGCATAGATCCCTATTTGATGTTTGATGAGGGATCTTGTTTCTTACTTGTCTCATGATTCTTGCTTGATGTGATGCGGAATCATTTGTGGGATGTACTTGTTGTCATGATTCGGCATGTTTTGCTTGAGATCCCTTTGTCATTATGTTGATGGGATACTTAGGTGTCGCTATGTATATTTGCATTAAGATCCCTTTTATGTCATGTTAGTAGGGTGCTCATTATCATCATGCATGAGTTTTATGTCATACTGATAGACGTCCTTTTTTGATTGAGAGTTCTTGTAGCAGAACATCTCTTGGCACCACCCCTGCGTGAGGGCATTTTTCTTGTATGGTAGCGACATCTCCTCTTATGTACATCATCACTATTGACAACACTTAATGGAGCGGCCTACACCATCTTGACATCGGTGCCCGGAGACGTATGTGCTAAAGAACGATGCCAAAGGAGGAGCTTTTACTTGAGTTGGGAAGGTTTTCTCTTTGAGTAGCCCACTCGTGTGATAGCGAACAATCTTCAATAAGGAAAAGAAAGAAACGATTTAAAAATCTAAAGCCTTATAGCAATAAGAGTCAAAGCTTTACAAAATTCCGGATTATGCTGATGAGGTTTTACCTTTTGGAAGTGGCCCTTGGAATAGAGTGTTCCCTGCAACATCAGAAGCCCCTCGAACTATCCTTGTGCAGCGGAGGCAAAACGTTAAACTCGGTACCAGATAGAAACCCTAAGCAGCAGTGAGTTTCATACTATGCTCACAAAAGAAATCATATAATATTAGTGTGTAGGGGTTACTTGCCACCGCAAGTATAACCATCGCTATCATCTCAAACCTCAGAAAGACCAGAAGGTGGACTGAAACCCTCACTAGTTCAAACCATCGTAGAGCAACAAGAAACCTCGAAACGACAACAACAATGAGTCTACGAGCTGCAGAGCGCGAAAATTTGGTTAGGGGATTAAACCCTAAACCTCCTCCATCGTTGTATCGCGTGATCAAGATCAATGGGCATAAAGCACGACAATTGTCACATGTAATTGGAACCAGTTGGCAGGCGTGTGCAGCCTCCTGAATTATTCTTATGTCACGTGTCTCCGAGTACAAGAGGCAACTCGTCAAAGTGTGGGCAGGGATGGATAACCCATTAGAGGCCATGTGCATATTAAAACATAATCTCCATGCCAACTTTGTAAACTGTGTAATATAAAATCACAAGATTTGCATATAAGAGTTGTCTAGTTCTACGAGCTTAAATCATAAATGCATTTAACATTTCTGTAACCAAGGCGAGATAGATGTTTAAGTATTTTTTTTTATTTATTTCATAACTTTTCTTGTTTAGCTGTTACACCAATAATAGCAAATCCCTTTCCGATGATTTAGAATTTTTTTCTAAATAATACCAAATCCATTTCCAAATGAATGAATCAAACACTTTTACGGCCAAATAACCAAATTAAAAAAAAGACCAGATTCCATTGAGAAATGACCTTCCAACAAAAATGGTAGACAACAGGTATTTGTGGATGCCCAAATCAATTTGATTGAAAGGAAAAATCAAGGTTGCAAAGAGAGTTTAGCACGTTTATTATTCCAACCAAAATGAACTAAGAACGAAACGAATGTAAGCTTCAACGTGTCGATCAATTTGCGCAGCATCTGTGCATCTATCAACCGCCTCTATCGCAAAAGTCCAGTGTACTTTCACAATAACCATCCATTTCCGAATGAATGAATCAAACACTTTTACGGCCAAATAACCAAATTAGAAAAAAGACCAGATTCCATTGAGAAATGACCCTCCAACAAAAATTGTAGACAACAGGTATTTGTCGATGCCCAAATCAATTTGATTGAAAGGAAAAATGAAGGTTGCAAAGAGAGTTTAGCACGTTTATTATTCCAACCAAAATGAACTAAGAACGAAACGAATGTAAGCTTCAACGTGTCGATCAATTTGCACAGCATCTGTGCATCTATCAACCGCCTCTATCGCAAAAGTCCAGTGTACTTTCACAATAAGGGTGTCTACTTTTTTACAATATATGTTCGACCTATTTTCAACCTGGCATATGACTTTATACAGGAACAAAAGACAAAACGAATAAGCGTATCTTTTGATTTTATCTGGTATTAGTCACAATAATTAGGCTTCTGATCTTGCATTATCTTTGAAATGCACTTTTAAAATAATCATTGTCGACTAACCGAATGCTCGAAATGATTTAGTCGTTCAACATAATTGAACTTGCATCGACTACAGTGTAAGATTGACGTTTTCTTGACTTCTGCGCACGTGGTCAGTAAGGGCTCCCGCGGAGATTACAAATGCCGAGATTTGCAAAATCTTAAATTGAAAAGACATACAAATCGAATTATAACACGCGGTTCGATGTTCCGCTCAGTGTTTTCCATTCACTCGAATCAGTTCATAAAGGTAATAGTACACTCATATGCCTGTAACCAAACTTGTATTTCGAAGTATTCTGGAACCGTCGCATGTGAATCACTAAAATCACATTTCAATAACAACCCATTAAAATCACGACAACTATCTTTCAAAGGTGAGTAAAAGATTTAGGTCTCTGCCAAATTGGCAATGGAATAAACGTATAAATAAGAACTCTGATGAGAGGAGATGTACACATCTCGGCACTCATCAGCCTGCGAATAAATCTTATCTACCGAATATCTGTTTTTGGATTGATGGCTGGTAGTGTTGAGACAAAGCAGGAGAGGAGTTCAAAGAACTCAAAAGCCGATCACAGCATGTCAATATTGAAGATTTTCAGATATGCCGATTGTGCAGATGTTTTGATGATGTTGTTAGGCAGCTTGGGTTCAATAGCTGATGGATCTCTAGGGGGCGCTGGCGTTTTGATTATCCTCAGTGGACTAATAAATAGTCTAGGATCTGATGTTCCTATTCCCGAGCATAGTGATCATTTCGTGAACACAATGAACAAGGTAAAACCCATTTGCGGATGCCTTATCTCTGAATTAGGTTAAGTAAATTAATAATTGAAGATATTGATGTGGTCATGATGCTGAATTTTATATTGTTACTCAGGTTAAGTAAATTAATAATTGATGTGGTCATGATGCAGCAAATAGTGCCCTTCCTGTATTTGGCAGCTGGAATATGGATTGCGGCATTTTTAGGTGAAATCTTTTATACTCTCAATAATCTTACAGTTTATTCATTATTCTGATATACGTTGTGTGTGGCTTTAAAGTAGAGCAGTTTAATGAATACTGGCCATGTGTTTCAGAGGGTTTTTGCTGGACAAGGACTGCAGAAAGACAGGCATCTGTCCTGCGCAGAAAGTATCTGAGGGCTGTACTCAGGCAGGAAGAAGGGTTTTTTGATACCAGCGGCACACATATTTCTGAAGTGGTTAACAGTGTTTACAATGACACCCTCGTCATACAGGACGCGCTCAGTGAAAAGGTGTGTTTTCCAAATACAGTTGTTGCCAATTAGCAAGACATTTCTACTCAACTCATTGATTCGAAATTCAATTAGGGGATCAGTCATGTGCATATGATGGTAATTGTAACTGGATCGATTCTAATCTATCTTGCATGGGAATGTTTTCAGGTTCCCAATTTCGTCATGAATTTGTCAAATTTCGTTGCTAGCTATGCGGCCAGTTTATACTTGTCATGGAGGCTGTCACTGGTGACATTACCCCTCTCAAGTTTACTGATACTAGGAGGATTGCTTTACGGCCGGACTCTAATAAGAATAGCGAGAAAGATGCACGTGGAATATAATAAGTCTGGTATGGTTGCAGAGCAAGCGATTTCTTCTATTAGAACAGTCTATTCTTTCGTTGGAGAAGCAAAGGCTATGGCCAATTTTTCTTCGGCACTTGATGCAACAGTTAAAATTGGGCTTAAACAAGGGTTGGCAAAAGGGATTGCCATAGGTGGCAACGGATCAGTAAGCTTTGCTTTGTGGGCATTCATTTCATGGTATGGAAGCAGATTGGTGATCAATCACGATGTGAGCGGCGGAATGATTTTTGGTGTTGGCTACTGCATAATCCTGGGTGGACTGTAAGTCTTACTAATTTTATTCTCTTTCTTTTTCTATTGTGATTTTATTTCTTCATGCCATTTATTTTCTTTCGCTGGAAAAAGTAATAATTCATCACAAATTCAGGTCTCTGGCAAGCGCGCTTCCAAATCTCAAGTACTTTTCTGAAGCAGGCGTTGCAGCTATTCGGATATTTAAGATGATTGACAGAGTACCAGAAATAGATTCGGAGGATGTGAAAGGAAAAGAACTGAAAAAGGTCTCAGGGGAGGTTGAATTTCGGAACGTTCAATTTGCGTATCCATCCAGACCAGATAGCATGATATTTCACAATTTTTGTCTCACTGTTCCTGCACGCCAAACAGTGGCTTTAGTGGGCGGCAGTGGATCTGGAAAGTCGACAGCCATTTCATTATTAGAACGGTTCTACGATCCACTAAAAGGAGAAATTCTTCTGGATGGAGAGAATATTAAAGGTTTGCAACTGAAATGGCTGCGTAACCAAATTGGACTAGTTAGTCAAGAACCTGCTCTGTTCTCCTCCTCCATTCGTGAGAATATTTTGTTTGGAAAGGACGATGCGACTATGGATGAAATCATTAGTGTTTCAAAAGCTTCCAACGCCCACGACTTTATTAGCGAACTCCCAAAGGGCTATGACACACAGGTATTTTGTTTCAGTCATTTTAAAGTGGAACTGGTAAATATAGTTATACATTGTCCATCGAAAATAACAGTATTCATTTAATGATCTGTCCAAATGCAGGTAGGAGCAGGTGGCACGCAGATGTCAGGAGGGCAAAAGCAGAGAATAGCCATAGCTAGAGCGATCCTGAAAAACCCTTCCATTCTACTTTTAGACGAGGCTACCAGTGCTCTAGACGCAGAATCAGAGAAGATTGTTCAGGACGCACTTGGTAAGGCTTCTATTGGGCGCACTACGGTGGTTGTGGCTCATCGTCTCTCCACTATTCAGGGAGCGCATAAAATTGCGGTGATGCAAAAGGGTGAGGTCATCGAATTCGGTGGACACCAAGAACTGATAAGTAACCCAAATGGGGCATATACAGCTTTACTGCAGATGCAGCAAAAGGCCCTGTCACATGGTCCTAACGCTGCATCAAATACTCTAATGCCATCCGGAGTAAATAGCCAAAGCTTAGATGATAACAAGTCACCCGCTAGATCAAATCAATTTGATAGTTGCATTTCCGGCCTGGAACAAGAAGAACTAAAAGCCAATGCTGCGCCCAAATATTCCTTCTGGAGGTTGCTTGCATTGAATGTTCCAGAGTGGAAGAATACTCTCATGGGCTGTGTAGGCGCCTTTGGATATGCAGCAACTCAAATAGCTTATTCCGTCACTGTGGCAACCATGATTTCTGCGCTCTTTCTGAAAGACGGAACCGAGATCAGATCAAAAGTAGGAACTTATTGCATTCTTTTTATAGCCCTCGCAGTGCATGTACTTGCAGTGAATTTGGTTCAACACTATAACTTCGCAGTGGTGGGCGAGTTTCTAGCAAAAAGGATCCGCCAAAGAATGTTTTCAAAAATTCTTACATTCGAAGTTGGCTGGTTCGATCAGGACCAAAATTCCAGTGGAGCTGTTTGTTCAAAATTGGCCAAGGAAGCTAATGTGGTAAGTACCCAATCCATTATATTTTTTACAACTAATCTGTTTAACATTGTTAAAGCTCTACATATATACAACAAATCAATCGTTTAACATTGTTAAGGCTTTATATATATGCAGGTAAGATCCTTGGTGGGAGATCGTGTTTCACTCCTAGTGGAGTGTGTGTCTGGAGTAACTATAACGGTGACTCTAGGAATGTTGGTGGCTTGGAGACTTGCTATTGTCTTGATCGCTGTGCAGCCGTTGATGGTGCTTTGTTTCTACACTAGAAGCATGCTCCTTAAAAGTGTTTCGGGCAAGTCTATTAAAGCGCAGAATCAAGGTAGCCAAGAGGCCTTCGAATGTGTCACACATCATAGAACCATAGCGGCTTTTTGCTCTCAAGACAAAATTATTAATATTTTTGACTCCACACAGACAGGGCCACGCAGGGAGATCAATAGACAGTCTTGGTACGCAGGATTGGCCCTTGGAACTTCTAAGTTTTTTGAAATATGCTATTGGCCATTTGAGTTTTGGTACGGAGGGAAGCTCATAGCACAAGGTGTTATCAGTTTTCATGCTTTTTTATTGAACCATTTTATATTTGGAAGATTGGGTCGCATGATAGCGGATGCTGGAAGTATGACTTCCGACCTGGCGAAAGGGTCTGATGCTGTCACGTCCGTGTTTGAAATTTTGGACAGAAATAGCCTTATAAACCCAGAGAACCATGGTGCGGTTAACCCTGAGAAAGTCGAAGGCTATGTAGCGCTCAATAGTGTGGACTTTGCTTACCCAGCTCGTCCAAATGCTATGATCTTGACAAACTTCAGCCTGAAAATCAACGCAGGGAGCAGCGTGGCACTAGTTGGAAGGAGTGGGTGTGGTAAGTCCACTATCATCGGATTGATAGAGAGATTCTATGATCCGCTGAAAGGGACAGTGATCGTTGATGGGAAGGATATAAGGAGCTTCAATTTGCGGTCATTGAGAGAGCATATAGCTCTTGTAGGGCAGGAGCCAACTCTTTTTGCTGGGAGCATCCGGGAGAATATTGCGTATGGTAAAGAGAACGCAACTGAGGGGGAAATAATAGAGGCTGCCAAGGCTGCCAATGCCCATGAATTCATTTCGTAAGTTGACTCAAATAAATCCTTAGTTACAATTACACTGTAAACTTGTTTATTTAAGTGTTATTAACGAATAGTGGGCCTTGTGAATATATGTTTCAGGTGCTTGAAGGATGGATATGAGACTAATGCAGGGAACAGGGGTACGCAATTGTCTGGGGGCCAGAAGCAAAGGATAGCGATAGCAAGGGCAATTATAAAGAATCCAAGCATCTTGCTGTTGGACGAGGCAACTAGTGCATTGGATGCTTATTCGGAGAAGGTGGTTCAGGAGGCATTGGATCGAGTGACGGTGGGACGAACGACTGTCACTGTAGCTCATCGACTGGCGTCAGTTCAAAATGCTGACTGTATAGCAGTTATTGAAAAGGGGAGCGTCGTTGAGCAGGGAAATCACTTGCATCTCATGGAGAAAGGCGAAGGCGGTTCATATTTGGGTCTTATCAAACTGCAGCAGCGTCAGTAGGCAATTATATTTGTATTCAAATTGTGTAGGGCAACAAGTTGTAAGTAATTCAAAAAAGTTGGTCAAAAGGATCGCCGTAGGTCACAATTGTATCCATAGTTCCGAAGATCCGAAATTTTCAGGTGTCATAACTGTCGCATTGACAACCATAGCGTTCACTGTACCAAGAATTATTAACAGAATAAGTGAATTGCGATTATTATTATTTATTTGAGAATAATTGATGGGTTGTTTTCTTGAGGTAGTAAGACCTTGGATGCCTTGCAAGCCTTCGAAGTTAAAGTGGGGCCCGATAAAGTCCTATATTTTTAAAATTCCAATGAGGGTTTGTCGGGTGGATGTACGATGTGGACCATATGGTAAATGATGAGTCGGCCTCTTGCACGTCGTCAGTGAACCGACACTCATTTTGAAAGGAGGTCTCGTCTTTGTCACGTATCAAAAATTGCTCTTTCAACCATTCTCCCTTTTTCAAGGCGTTGGCGTTGTTTAATTATTATATTATAAGTTGCGGAGTGTTTTTCAGTAATTTGTTTAAAAATATTTTGATTAAGTTTTGTTATGGAGTTGTCTATAATGCGACTTTTTGGAGATTCCGGTGACGGAATCCGACAGAAGGAATGAGGTTAAATCTTGATTTTTAGCAGTTAAAATGGTTTTTTAACTGGATATTTGGATTCAGCACACTGAAAAACCCCGGGGAGCCATTGATTGTGCAGAAAATAGCTATCAAACTTAGGATTCCAATGAATTGCTGCCGGATTTTGACCGGAAAAATCCACCGGAAAGACTTTCAAAAAGTCGCTTTATAGACCACTGCTTTTGTTATTCATGGTTACAAATGGGTTTTGTTTTATATATATATACATTACTTTGAAAATATTTGTGGCATTTGAATTGTAAAAAGTTCATAATTCTAATTTTTAGTTTCAATAAATATTTACTAAATTTCCAATAAATTAGACCTGAAAATATTTTTAGCAAAATTTTTAAAATAACTAACTATATTATAAGGAATTGATTATAGCTATAATACTAATGAATTTAATTAAAAAATAAAAAAAATATAAGTATTTTGAAATAAATTCGAGTTTTTGATTTGTGTATACTATTAAAAATATTATAAAATATTCTATAAACATTAAATCTAAGTCTTTAATTTGATTTGTTTGTCTAGTTGTCTACTATCCTTCTCCAAGCTTGACCTGTGGCTTTAGGAGCCGCGATCCAGGGGCATCTACTCCTCTAGGCTTGACCTGTGGCTTTAGGAGCCATGATCCAGGGGCATCTAATCCTCCAGGCTTGACCTGTGGCTTTAGGTGCCATGATCCATGGGCATCTAATTTGTCAAAGTTATCCAAGGATTGCATCCGATCTGGGCCACACTAGCCTTAAGATAACTGAGATTTTTAGCATGTCTCTTCCCCCTAACAAAGGGCACAACTACCCCTGTGAGGTTTGATCTTGGATCCCCTGGCTGATGAGGTCCATCCTCAACTAATGATACTAGTGTGACTTGATAATTAACTTAAATACACCCTTCAATAAAATATTTTTGAGAAAAATAATATTC
>APFE030725361.1:153028-167498 GCA_000404065.3 Pinus taeda
TAAATGTGATTGATAATATATATCAACCACATTTATTATTATTTATTTATTAATATTAACATCAATAATTTTATAGCTATTTGTAAATTATATATTATCATTCTTATTCTTATTCTTATTCTTATTATTTACTACTCTCAAATAACCAATTAATAAACAATATAAATATTTTCATAACCGATGTTTGTTTTCCTTACAGGGATATTCTCTTGGGTTTATAATACGAAACCCTTGGACTTATTATTCTAACGTTTTAACCAGGGTTGCACATGGTCCAACGTTGCATTGTGAAATAGATTGTCTCAATATGAAAGTCAATCATGGTCAATATAAAAATCAACCATGGTCAATCATGGTTAAACATGGTCATCCATGGTCCAACGTCATATTGTGACAAAAATTGTTCTATTATGAAAATATACCATGGTAAGCATGGTCCTACATCACATTTTGACAAAGATTGTCTTAATATGAAAATCAACCATGGTTAACCATGTTTATTTAAGAGTTTATAACATTTATCTTCAGGTTTATATACGTTGGGTTTATGTTATTCCCTTAAGTTAAATATTATTCCCTTTGGTTTATGATCCCTTGGGTTTTTAGTATTAATCCATTGGGTTTATAATATTAATCATGGTCAACCATGTTTTATAAAATCAATTATGGCCCAACGTCTCATTGTGACAATGATTGTCTCAATATGAAAATCAAGCAATGTCAACTACGATCAACCATGTTTATTTTAGGGTTTACAATATTTATCTTAGGGTTTATATACCTTGGGTTTATAATGTTAATCTCTTGGGTTTAATATTATTCCCTTGGGTTCGTAATCCCTTGGGGTTATAGTATTAACCCTTTAGGTTTATTATTCCCTGGGGTTTATAATATCAATCCTTGGATTTATTAATCTGAGGGTTTAACTATGGTCGACCATGGTACAATACCACATGAAGTCAAAGATTGCCTCAATATGAAAATCAACCATGATCAACCATGGTCAACCATGTTTATTTAATGGTTTATAATTTTTGTCTTAGGGTTTGTATACCTTAGGTTCATGTTATTCCCTTAGGTTTAATATTGTTCCCTTGGGTTTATAATATCAATCATGGACAACCATGAACAATCATGATCAATCATGGTCAACCATGGTTAGTCATGGTTAAACATGGTCAACCATGGTCAATCATGGCCAACCATGTTCAATCATAGCCAAACATGATCCAACGTTGCATCGTGACAAAGATTGTCTCAATATGAAAATCAACCTTGGTCCAAAGTCACATTGTGGTAAAGAATGTGTCGATATGAAAATCAATCTTGGTCAACCATGGAACACCATGGTCCAACGTCACATTGTGACAACGATTTTCTTAATATGAAAATCAATCAGCGTCAACTATGGTCAACATTGTTTATTTTAAGCCCCTATTTTCCTCATATTCCTAGAGTTTAATATTATTCCTTTGGATTTAATATTTTTTCCTTAGGTTCATAATCACTTGTGTTTTTAGTATTAGTCTCTTGGGTTTATAATATTAATCATGTTCAACCATGATCAATCATGGACAACCATGGTCAACCATGGTCAATCATGGTCAACCATGTTTTATAAAATCAACCATCACCGAATGTCACATTGTGACAACTATTGTCTCAATACAAAAATCGACCAAGATCAACCATGGTCAACCATGTTTATTTTAGGGTTTATAATATTTATCTTAGGGTTTATATACCTCGCGTTTATAATATTAATCCCTTGGGTTTAATATTATTTCCTTGGGTTCATAATCCCTTGGTGTTTTAGTATTATGGTTTTTACTTTTAGTATTAGTATAATATCATAGTCAACCATAGTCAATCATGGTCAACAAAGGTCAACAATGTTTTTTAAAACCAATCATCGTCAACCATGCTCCAACATCACATTGTGACAAAGATTATCTCAATATGAAAATCAACCATGGTCAATCATGTTGCAATTTCGTGTTGTGACAAAGACTCTCTTGATATGAAAATAAATAATGGTCAACCATGGTCCTACATCACATTGTGATATTGATTGTCTCAAAATGGAAATTGGCCATTGTCAACCACGTTTATTTTAGGGTTTATAATATTTATCTTAGGGTTTATATACCTTGGTTTGGTCAATCATGGTCAATATGAAAATCAACCATCATCAATCATGGTTAAACATGGTCAATCATGGTCCAATGTCACGATGTGACAAACAATACTTGAGTATGAAAATCTACTATGCTCAACCATTGTCAACCATGGTGAACCATGGTCTCACGTCGCATTTTGACAAAGATTGTATCAATATGAAAACCATCCATGGTCAACCATGGTGAACCATGTTTATTTAAGGGTTTATATCATTTACCTTGGGGTTTACATACATTTGGTTTATGATATTCCCTTGGGTTTAATAATATTCTTTTCATTTTATAATCCCTTAGGTAGCATTAATCCCTTGTGTTTATTAATCCTTTGAGTTTATAATATTAATTATGGGCAACCATGATCAATCATGGCCAACCATGATCAATCATGGTCAACCATGGTAAATCATGGTTAAGCATGGTTAACCATGTTTTATAAAATTAATCATGGGCCAATATTGCATTGTGACAAGGATTGTCTCAATATGAAAACCAACCAAGGTCAACCATGTTTATTTTAGGGTTTACAATATTTATATTAGGGTTTATATACTTTGGGTTTGTAACATTAATAACTTGTGTTTAATATTATTCCCTTGGTTTATTAATATCAATCGCTTGGGTTTATTAATCTAAGGGTTTGATCATGGTCGACCATGATATAACGTAACATTGCAACAAAGATTGTCTCAATATGAAAATCAACCATGGTCAAACATGGTCAACCATGTTGATTTAGGAGTTTATAATTTTTGTCTTAGGGTTTATATACCTTGGATATATGTTATACCCTTTGGTTTTATATTCTTCCCTTGGTTTTATAATATCAATCATGGCCAACCATGGTCAACTATAATGATCAATCATGCTCAACCATGGCTAACCAGACTCCAATTTCATGTTGTGACAAAGATTGTCTTGATATGAAAATAAACCAAGGTCAACCATGCTTATTTTGGGGTTTACAATATTTATATTAGCGTTTTATATACCTTTGAATTGTAACATTAATAACTTATGTTTGATATTATTCCCTTGGGTTCATAATCCCTCGGGGTTTTAGTTTTAATCCCTTGGGTTTATAATATCAATCCCTTGGGTTTATTAATCTAAGGGTTCAACCATGGTCGACCATGGTATAACGTAACATTGCAACAAAGATTGTCTTAATATGAAAATCAACCATGGTCAAACATGGTCAACCATGTTGATTTAAGAGTTTATAATTTTTTTCTTAGGGTTTATATACCTTGGATATATGTTATTCCCTTGGGTTTAATATTATTCCCTTGGGTTTATAATATCAATCGTGGCCAACCATGGTCAACTATGATGATCAATCATGCTCAACCATGGCCAACCATACTCCAATGTTGCGTTGTAACAAAGATTGTCTTGATATGAAAATCAATCATGGTCAAGCATGGTTAACCATGGTTCTACGTCACATTGTGACATTGATTGTCTCAATATGAAAATTTACCATGGTCAACCATGCTTTTTTTAAGGTTTATAATATTCATATTAGAGTTTATATACCTTGGGTTGGTCAATATGGGTCAATATGAAAATCAACCATCATCAATCATGGTTAAACATGGTCAACCATGGTCCAATGTCACGATGTGACAAAGATTGTCTCACTATGAAAATATACCATGGTCAACCATGGTCTCACATCACATTTTGACAAATATTGTTTGAATATGAAAATCAACCATGGTCAACCACAGTCAACCATGTTTATTTAAGTGTTTATATCATTTATCTTAGGGTCTACATGTAGAAATCCCTGTAGATACACAAGCTAATGCAATTTTCTAAAGCAAGAGACAAGAATCTACTTCTACTCTTTAGAGTGGAAGCCCATAAAGGTCGAGCAAAACAATAATCGACAAGAGGAAGAACATTAATGGCACATAACATAATAAATATCCGGGGAAATACACAACTCAAAACTCCAATATCTGTATTGTATTAATCCGGAAAATCAATATGAAATTACAATGCTTGTTCTCTCTAGAACAATCCCACACTCGACAAATTCAGTCTCCAGCTCATAAGCAAGCTTAAGGCCAAATCTTAGCCTCTTCATAAGCTCTCCAAGCCTCTATTCCAATGTGTCATTTGGTCAAAGAATTTGGATGAATACAATATTCTCTGCTCAACCTTGATCTAGGTGGCTCTAGAGACATACAGAGGACAAGGAGGACTCAGGAAACCTCAAAAATAGAAGTGTTTGGATTATGCTCAAACTAGGACCAGATCGTAGATCTCATCGTTCTAATCGCGGCGATGCAAATGATTCGTCAATCTGAGTCCGTATGTGAAAGTTAGAAGTAGTCAAAGTTGGGTTGACCTTTTGATGATTGGGCAAGCTTAAGGTGGCCACAATTTGGACTTTTTCTGGGCATCGGATTCTGGCCAACCTAGGCTGGATTCTGAGAAAAATTGTGGGGTCATTAAAATCACTCCTACGGCTAAAAATTCAAATTTTGTAAAAATGGCCATTTTTTTATTGAAAACAAAAAAATAATAAAAAAGGCGGTGGGGGCCACCAAACCCACCACCCCCAACTATGCCATATGTATCAAAATTGGTGAGGCTGGAGGGAGTTGAACCCACCCGGCCACATGGGTCGGCCCACCGGGCGGCCTCATGACTCATAACTAATGATACACCACCTTACAAAACATAAACCAACACCCATATGCATTAAACAATACACAGCGCCATGAAGTTTGGTGGAGAACTGTCCGCCGAAATACAAAACAATGTTAAAAAAGGGAGGGGTGGGGTTTGACCGCCCAACCCTTCCCTAACCACTTGCCAATTTTACCAATGCGCCTAACGGGCCACATTTGAAATCTTCGCCGAGGAATTATATAACACTGATTTTTGCTCAGTTCGAGGCAGATGGAGGAACCAGGAGCGGGTATGCTTTTTGAGACAAATTAATTTTTAATGCAGGTGGAACCATGAATTTTGCAGGAGGGCCAAATTTCCACTTTGTCAGAATTTGACAAATTTTATATGGTTTCAACACCTATCAACGACACGAATGCGATGGCACTGTCCATTTCTCCATCAAAGTTTTGCATTTTTTGGCACTGTTCAGTATGTACATGGAACCATGATCGCTGTAAAAACAGGGAGCCGAACCATGAGCCTTGAAATTTTCCTAAGATAATTTTTCTCCATGTCGGAATATAGTCAGGCTTATACTTGTTCTTCACAGATTTCTGTAGGGATCATAATGTCGAGGTCAAATTTTCCATTTGAGTTGCAGATTTCCAGTCCACCCATGGAGAAAAATCTTTAAGGAATCTAGGGGGAATCTAAGAGATTCCTTGAGCCCCAGATTCTCAATTTCTCAGAATTTAGATTTTGGACAGTCGATTTTGCACTACTCGACGCCACAAATCAGATGGTGCATTCATATTTCTCATTCTCTCAGTTCATTTTCCAGCCACTTTTCTAAGTGCCAGTGTAGATGTCCACACTCATGTGTGAGCAGTAATTTTCATGTGATTGATGCCATGAGATCGATGGTTCGAGTAGCTTCAGTAGTTTGACATCTGCTTCTTCAGATGGCCCTTGCTTGTGAGGTATATGTTGTGTTCATGTACTCCTTCTTTATGTATTGTGTTACACATATCCTTGATTGATGTTGATGCAGGATCTTGTTTCTTACATGTTTTCATGATTCCTTGCTTGATGTGACGCAGAATCATCTATGTGATGTACTTTCTGTCATGATTCGCCATGTTATGTTTTGAGATCCGTTTGTTGTATGTTGTTGGGATACTCTTGTTGTCGTCATGCATGTTTTGAAATTGAGATCCCTTTTATGCCATGTTGGCGGGGTGCTCATCATGCATGAGTTTGTGTCATACTGATATGAGTCTTTTGGTTGAGAGTTCCTGTAGTGGAACATCTCTTAGAGCCACTCTTGCGTGAGGGCATTTTTCCTTGTATGATATCGATGTCACCTCCATGTACATCACCATTATTGACAACACTTAATGCAACGGCCTACACCATCTTGACATTGGGACCCAGAGATGTAGTCCCTCCTAGACGAACTCCGTTATCAATGGCTTATGTTTTCATGTGTTGATGATTTTCATGTTCCTCTTCTTTAGAGCATGCAAATGTATTTATTAATGTTCTTTTAAAAATGCAATTTAACACATCATGAAAGTAAAAGGTCTTGGAAGGGTCCTTCGTCACACTCGGACCTGGATCAAACCTTGAGCATAACCTGAACAACTATTTCCTATCCGCCGCCTAATGACTTCCTTTGGCCAATACTTGGCCAAATTTCCAAGTCTCGAAGCTTCTAATTCTTTTCCCAATTCCTGAGAGAATTAGCTCTTATTTAAAGGGAAATTCCTCAGTTTCTGAATGCATGCACTATTAGTGCAACTCAGAACAATCTAAAAGAAAGAGTACACTCTCCCTGCACTCTAGTCTCAACTGGGTCTTTCTTAGAATCGATATGCATAAGTTTTTGATGAGGGAATATTCAGTTAAGTAGAGTAGCACTAGTTGAGTGCACTAATGCATCAATTGACTGTTAACTCACTATTAGTTCCTCAAACAGTTTGGAACTAATTTAACTAGACTTAACTCAATAAATTGTGTTAACTAATTACCACTCATACTTAACTCATCATGGACCCCTATAATATAGGGAGAACATATACATGACCTTAGAAAGACTTCCAACTCGAAATTCCTAAGATAATTAAGTTAATTAAACTTAATGAACTATTTATAAGTTGCTATGAGAAAATAATTACAATTTCATTCACAATTTAATTCAAGGACAAATTAAATTGGAATTTCTGGGTTCTATTTTTAACATTTCTTGTTTCTATTTTCAACACTCCCTCTCAACAAGAGAGGAATTCAACTTGATCCCGATCCTGAACCTTTGAAATGTTTCGCATGCAACACTTCTCTCTAGTGTTGTTGCTCCAGCAACTCCAGAAATAGAAAACATCCACCCTGAATCAGAATGATGCCTCTGCCATCAAAGTCTCTAACTACTATTACCTCTATCGATTGAAAACTCTACACTTCTGTTGACACTGCCTTTCTGCAATGTTGTCAACCCTATCTTCAATATCTGACTACTCTAGCCTTTGTCACTTTGATCTCTAACTACATCAATCCCACTGATTCCCCCCACTACTATGTACTTTGGGCTCCTGTAGCAAGGTACAATCCATGAGATAAAACCACTTAATGGACCCTACCCAATTTCAACCCTCTTGGGTATATTATTTCAAATCGCCCCACCCCGCACCTGGAGGTATGGTTGCATGTGATCCCTCTACCCATTTGGCTCAAAATTTCTCCCTACTGGAGGTCTCTGCATGACTATATGCATCCACTTGGTCTCCTCTCAGCTTCTCTAATTGTGGATGCCCCACAATTTCTTGAAGATACTTCTGAGACTTCTTCTGGTGTTGCATGTTGAGAGGTAATTTACTCTCCCTCTCAACCACCAAGTATCTAACCTTTTCCTTTATCCTCAAGGCTTTGCATGCATCTTGTACCTCAAGTGCATACAAGTTTGTGGCTAGCACACCAATATGTTTCATCTCTCCCACCATCACGAAATTTTCTAGAAAAAGAGTTGATTTTAAATCAGCGATATCTCTCTCATCCAAACTCCAATTCGGCTAATTTTTTTTTTTTAATTTTAATTTTGGTATTTTTTTGCTAAGAATCCAAATATTCTATTTTTTTCTAAATATTTTTCACAAAAAAATTGGATCTGCTTTGCAAACTCGCGGCCCAAAACTCAAAACTTTGAAATCTCCTCTAGTATATTGTTCTCAGTGATTCCTGTAGATTCACAAGCTAATGCAATTTACTAAAGAAAGAGACAATAATATACTTATACTCTTTACAGTGAAAGCGCATAAATATCGAGCAAAACAATAATCAACAAGAAGAAGAACATTAATGGCACATAATACAATAAATATATGGGGAAAGCCACTGTTAGGCCCCTATACTACTAGTGTAACCCCTTATTGTTATTAGTACAACCCACTTATTATATTGATGTACCCATGTAGTGCCCATATTGTTACTATTGTGCCCCATAGAAGCCCACTATTATTATTATTGTGCCCTTACATTATTATTGTTATGTCGGCTCTGGTTATGTTATGACCCCTTAGACTCCTATATATAGAAAGGAGGTATTTTCATTTGTATCATCCAAGAATTGTTCATTTATGTAATGTAAAGGAGGTTGCCCCTCGAAGAGGCTGAATTCTAAGGGGTGGATCTCTCTTTTCTATCTTTTTGTGAGCTGGTTTCATAACATTTGGTATCAGAGCTTTGGATTCTAGGGTTTCGCTGCTCCAAACAAGTCATCGTGGCATTTTCGCTATAACTTTTTTTCTGTGACATTTCAGAATTCACAAAAAAAAACCCGTTTGAGAAGACTTGGCGCTGAACTTTGGGTCCAAATTTCAGAGCGTTTTGCGGGATATTTTCGGAGATATGATCTGAGGAAGTTGGCCTCTTTGCAGACTCTTGAATTACACTCAAAACAGGTGACCTGGGGAAAAGCGTCATAACTTTCTTTCTGAGCATCGGATTGAAATTTCGTAAGAAGGTACAGAAAGAGGACGGACTTTAGTTTTCATTTATATATTTTGCAGAGTCAAAGGTTGAAACAGTGGCTCGTGGCACTTCATACAAGTTCTCTCTTCTGAAAAGGTCTATAATCAGGTCACTGTGGGAGATTTGATATAACTCTTCATTGGAGAATCCAATTGGGGTCAGACTAGTGGCATTGGAAAGAGGATACAGAGGGCTACTACAAGTTTCAATTTCAGAACTTAAAGATTTGAAAGTACAGAGTTACAGTCATTTCAAGATCGTGCTCCTAAAATCAAGAAAAAGCAAGATGAGGAAGTTTGATGGCAAGGATTCGGTAAAATGGATACGTCAGATGGAGCAATATTTTGATCTACATGGTGTTTCAGTGTTACAAAAGGTATGTATTGCATCTTCATATTTAGAACCAGGTCAATTTTTATGGTATAAAGGGCTTTGTTCTCGTAAACGACTGGTTACGTGGTCAATTCTCACAGAGGAAACGATAGCACATTATGAGGATACAAAGAGCAACACATTCTTTAGAGCAACACCACAACAATTGGAAAGAGTAAAAGGTCTTTGTGAAATAGTGGAAAGTAAAATTATGGCAACAAAGAAGTCTACCCCTCACAGCTATAAAGATGGAAGTGTTGTTTCTCCTAGCCTTCCACAACCTACAAGGGTTACACCACAACAATTGGAAGAAAAAAGAGAAAAAGGGCTTTGTTACAATTGTGATTGCAAATGCACTAAAGGTCATAAGTGTGTTGAGAAGAAATTATTTTACATAGAGTATGAAGAGGAGGAATAAAAGGATCAAGAATCATCAAAAGAAGAGGATATACGCCAGGACCCCATCCCAGAGAAAGAAGAAATGAATTAGACCATATCTTGTAAAGAATTGGCAATAATTACCACTCCTCAAACTCTCAAAATAGAAGGACATATTAATAAGAAAAAGGTGCAAGAAGTGAAAGATCACATCAAGAAAGAAGAAATGAATCCAACCATATCTTGTAATTCATTGGTCGAAATTACCACTCCACAACTCAAAACCCCACTATCTATATTGTATTAATATGGAAAATCAATATGAAATTACAATGCTTGTTCTCTCTAGAACAATCCCAACACTCAGTAAATTTAATCTCCAAGTCATAAGAAAGCTCAAGGCAAAGCTTAGCCTCTTCACAAGTTCTCCAAGTCTCTATTCCAACATGTCTTTTGGTCAAATGATTCGAATGAATAAAACATGCTTTGCTCAAACTTGAGCTTAACTTGTAAAAGTATTTCCTATCCTCCACGTGAGACTTCCTTTGGCTAATACTTAGCCAAACATCCAAGTCTCCAGGCTTATAATTCTTTTCCCAATTTAGGAGAAATTAGCCTGTATTTAAAGAGAAATTCGTTAGTTCCTAAATGCATGCACTACTAGTACAACTCAAAAAAATCTAAAAAAAAATAATGCACTATCCCTACACTCTAGTTTCAATTGAGTCTTTCTCATAATCGACATGCATAAGTTTCTGATGAGGGAATATTTAGTTAAATGGAGTAGCACTAGTTGAGTGCACTAATGCATCAACTGAGTGTTAACTTACTACTAGTTCCTCAAACAATCTGGAACTAATTTAATTGGACTTAACTCAATAAACTAAGTTAACTAATTACCACTCATACTTAACTCATCTTAGACCCCTCTAATATAAGGAGAACATATATATGACTTCAAAAAGAATTCCAACTCAAAATTCTTAGGCTAATTAAGCTAATTAAACTTACTTAACTATTTACAAGTTGTTATGAGAAGACAATTACAATTTAATTCACAATTTAATTCAAGGACAAATTAAATTGAAATTTCTGGATTCTATTTTTAACATTTCTTATTGCTATTTTCAACATTACATACTTTAGGTTTAATACTATTCCCTTGGGTTTTTAGTATTAATCCATTGGGTTTATTAATCCTTTGAGTTTAGGCATGTTTTATAAAATTAATCATGGCCCATGTTGCATTCTGACAAGGATTTCCTCAATATGAAAATCAACCAAGTTCAACCATGTTTATTTTAGGGTTTACAATATTTATATTAGTGTTTATATACCTTAGGTTTATAATATTAATCACTTGGGTTTAATATTATTCCTTTGTGTTCATAATCCTTTGGGGGCTTAGTCTTAATCCCTTGGGTTTATTATTCCATCGGGTTTATAGTATCAATCCCTTGGGTTTATTAATCGAAGGGTCCAACCATGGTCGACCATGGTATAATGTTTCATTGCGCCAAAGATTGTCTCAATATGAAAATCAACCATGGTCAACCATGTTCATTTAAGGCTTTATAATTTTTGTATTATGGTTTTTATACCTTGGGTATATGTTATTCCCTTGGGTTTAATATTATTCCCTTGAGTTTATAATCTGTTTGGATTTTACTATTAATCCCTTGAGTTTATAATATAAATCATGACTAACCATGGTCAACTATAATGATTAATCATAGTCAACCATGGTGAACCATGTTTTCTAAAATCAATCATGGTAAACCTAGGTCAATCATGGCCAACCATGGTCCAACATCGCATTATGAAAATATTATCTTAATATGAAAATCAACGTTGGTCAAGCATAATCAAATGTCACATTATGATAAAGAATGTGTCGATAAGAAAATAAATCTTGGTCAACCATGGAAAACCATGGTCGAATGTCGCATTTTGACAAGGATTATCTCAATATGAAAATTAACCATTGTCTACTATGGTCAACATTGTTTATTTTAGGGTTTATAATATCTATCTTATGGTTTATATATCTTCAGTTTATAATATTAATCCCTTGAGTTTAATATTATTCTGTCGGGTTCATAATCCCATGGGGTTTTAATATTAATGCTTTGGGTTTATTATTCCCTTGGGTCTATAATATCAACCCATTGGGTTTATTAATCTAATGGGTTCACATTCTTAGGGTTTATTATTCACTTAGGTTTAATATTATTTCCTTGGGTTTATAATATCATGGTCAACCCTGGTCAACCATGGTCAATAAAGGTCAAACATGTTTTGTAAAATCAATCATGTTAAAAAATGGCCAACCATGGGCCAATGTCACATTGTGACAAAGATTGTCTCAATATGGAAATCAACCATGGTAGTCCATGCTCCATCATCGGATTATGACAAAGATTGTCTTGATATGAAAATCAATTGTTGAATTGAGGCTTGTGAGTTTTGATGTGGTCTCCCTTTATACTTGCATTCCTATAAATGAGGCTATGGAGGTTATCAATCAACTCACGGACCTTGTGTAGAAAATTTGTTGGTAGGTTAACCTGATAATGCAATATAGACCAAAGAAGAATAATATAACCTAATTCTATTATCAATTTGTGGAAGATTAAAGATTGAGTTGAACAATATAACCAGAAGAAGAAGAATCAATGCACAATAAACATGAAAATACTTTGGGGAAAGCGTCAGCTAAAAACCCCACTATCTATATTATCATACAAGGTGGAAATACATAGGAATTATACAAAGCCTTAGCTCTCACAGCTAGCCAGCTCTTAGTACAATCCTCATAGATGCTCATAGGAAATCTTGGCTTCTCCCCAGCCTTCCTGTCTACCCTCCAAGCTCCTATTTCCTTGCGATGTTCCTCTGGGATGATTCTCCTGTTACCAAGTGTAACACTCTCTCACACACTGTCAGAACTGCACAATCCTCAATGAATGATGCCTTGATTGCATGCATGAGTATTCTTTATAAGAAAACACATGCAACTGATAGTATACTGTCCTTGATTTTAATCTCAACTGGGTTTTTCTTAGAATAGACATGCATGAGTTTGTGATGAGAGAATATTCAGTTAATTGGGGTAGAAATAGTTGAGTGCATGCATGCATCAACTGACTATTAACTCTCTATTAATTTAAGGGATAACTCTGGAATGAATTCAGAAAGACTTCTAACTTGAATTTCTCCAACTAAGTAATTCAAAATAAATAAATTAATTATTTCCAAGTAGTTTTTAAGTCTAAATTCAATTTTAATTCACAATTTAATTCAAGGAAAAACTAAATTGGAATATTCTTGTTTCCATATTTCAAAACTCCCTCTCAACAAGAAAGGGATTATCTGCCACCCCAATCCTGTCTCTATGGAACTCGAATTTACAATTTGACAATTCCTTTGTCAAAATGTCAGCATCTTACTCTTTTGTCGAAATATACTACAACAACATGATCCTCCTCGCTACATAGTCTCTGAGATGATGATAATGGATGTCGATGTTCTTGGACCTATCATGAAATATTGGATTCTCAAAGAGTTTGATACAACTCTAATTATCACAATAGATCATAGTTGGGTCCATCATCTAATCAAACAACCCAATTAGGATTTTCCACATCAAGATGGCCTCACATGTTGCCTGACTTGCAGCCATGTATTCTACCTCTACCGATTTGAGTGCAACTGACCTCTCTTTCGTGCTATACTAAGAAACTATCGGTGACCCAAGGTTGAAAATCCATCCTGTTATGAAACCATCTCAAGAAAAGATAGAAAAGATAGATCAACGCCTTAGAATTCAGCCTCTTTGAGGGGGAAACCTCCTTTACATTACATAAATGAACAATTCTTGGATGATTCAAATGACAAAAACTCATTTCTATATATAGGAGTCTAAGGAGTCACAGTATAACCCATCCGACCTAACAATAATAATATAAATCCACAAAAATAACAATGGAGGGATTCTATGGGGCACCGTAATAAAAATATGGGGACAATAGGGGCACAACAATATTAATAAGGGATACAACTACAATAGTAATGGGGTAATCACTAGTATTATAGGGACCTAACATGCCCCTCTCCTTCAAAAAACTGTTGTCCTCAACACTTGAGTAGTTCTGGATGCTTCTGTATAGAATTCTCATCCTACCATGTGGAATCTTCAGTGGATAAGTTCTTCCACTTGATGAGATACTCCGAAATTGATCGATTGCGTAGCTGTCGAGTTCTTGTTTCTGTGACTGCTTCCGGTTCCAATATAATTTTTCCTTCCTCATTAAGCTCTGGCAATATTGTTTGAACTGGGAGCTTGTCGCCTATAACCTTCTTTAAACATGAAACATGGAAAACTGGGTGCACTCGAGATGTTGCAGGAAGCTCCAATTTGTAAGCCATAGTACCAATCTTTTGCAACACCTTGTACGGACCATAATACTTTGGTGATAATTTATTATCACTCTTAGCTTGCTTGAGGGACATTTGTTTATATGGTTGTAGCCGTAGAAATACCCAATCAACTACAACAAAACTTCTTTCGCTGCGATGTTGATTTGCTTGTTGTTTCATTCTATTATGTGCCAACACGAGGTTATCCTTTAAGAGTTGGAGGACTTGTTGTTGATGTTCGATGTGATGTTCCACTGCTTGAACCTTAGAATTTTCTCTTAAATCTGATGTGATGGATGGTGGCTGATACCCATAAAGTGCCATAAATGGGGTCATTTTTGTTGTTGTATGAAAGGAAGTGTTATACCACCATTCAGCCAGAGGCAACCATTTGACCCATTGTGTCTGTTTATCAGATACAAAGCAACGAACATATCCTTCCAAACATTTGTTTACTATCTCAGTTTGCCCAT
>APFE030725361.1:185702-244769 GCA_000404065.3 Pinus taeda
ATCACATACCTTTTGGTTTCATTGGGAAGTGAGTGAAACTTGTCAAAGTAGAGGAGACTTCTTGTCGGACCCTGGAAGGAGCTTGTACAGCATCAAGGCACAGGTTGTAAAGTTCTTCTTTCATTTTAATTAATACAATCAAATTCATTTTTCTCAACAAATTGTCTTATGTGGTTTTTTTCATAATCTCCTTGATCATTATGATGAATATGCTTTATGATATTGGCTTTTCAAGTGCTATTTAATTTGTTTTCTTGTTTGTGTTTGCAGAATTACACTTCAAGGAAGCTCATCTGAAGCGAGGGAGCGAGGCTTCCACAAACTTGCATTGGACCCAAGATAGGCCTAAAACACTTGTTTGTCTTTGTTTTTAATTTCATATTTAGAGAAAGATAGTTTTTGATTGGCTTTCTTGTCACTAGATATCTTTAGATACTAGGAAGGTCGATCTTGTCCACAACCTCGACTCATTCCATGTGACACTTTTTATGGAACATTTCGAATCCAAGGCTTTGGCCTCAACCCGTCTCTTACCCAAGCTTTGGAAGATATTTGTAGATGACACGAATGCCATCTGGTCTCATGACCAAGATGAGTTGGACCTTTTCTTCAAGCATGCCAATAGTCAATCCTCCACCATTAAGTTCACCATGGAACCAGAAGTCGATGGATGCCTTCCTTTCCTCGATGTTCTTATTTCGAAGAATAATGACGGTTCCCTCTCCAACCAAGTGTTTCGGAAGAAAACACATATTGAGCAGTATCTTCATGCCAGCTCCCATCATTTCCCTGCTGAAAAGTTGGGCGTTCTCATCACACTTACTACTCGTGCGTTGATAATCTCTGATGAAAAAAGCCTCGATAAAGAGAAAGCCCATCTCCTTAATGTCTTTGTTAATAGCGGTTATAGTAGGCACCTTGGTCAGAGGGATTTCCTTAAAGCCAACAAGAATTTGTTGGTCAAGAAAGACTGTAAAGATCTAGTCTTAGGGGTCCATCTACCTTTTATCCAAAGGGCCACTGATAAGATTGCAAGGATTCTCAGGAAGCATAATGTTCCCTCGACCTTTAGACCCCTTAACACCCTTTGTAATTCCCTTTGATTGGTAAAAGATCCAGTCGACCCTAAGGACATGAAAGGTGTCTATATTATTCCTTGTTCCCACGGGACCCCCTACATTGGCAAGACTGGTCCCTATATTAATCAGAGGATTAATGAGTGCTCAACAGACCTAAAAAATGGGAGGACCCAGTCTTCCACTCTTGCAGAGCATGCTGAGAAGACTAAGCATCATTTTTGTATGGAGGAGGCCCATGTTATTTCTAAGGTTCCGCAGTTTCATCACCAAAAATTTAGAGAAGCCATTGAGATTGAAAAAAGGTCGAGCAATCTCAATAGAGATGACGGTTGGAATATCAACAGTTGTTGGATCCCTACCCTCTCTTCCTAATCAGATTTTTCCCCCTCATCTTCTGGTTCATTGTTTTTCCCCTTTTTATCGTCTCTTTGATTTTTATTTATTTATTTATTTATTTTGGGCATGGTCTCTTTCACCACTTCTCATTTATTGATTTATACTAATTATCAATTAAAGGAATAATAATCCTTTTTCTATCCCTTAATATTGATGAGTTCAGTTTTTAACTAACTGGTGAAATCATACTATTTTCTTTCTCCTTGGTTCCTCTTTGGTTTTAGTCATTTTAGGAAATTTCCCTCATTTCTTTTCCTTAAATTTATTAGGTGGTCCCTTATATAACTAACTCAATGCGTTTTTTATAGATGATTATTAATCTAAAATTTATTAGAAAGTTTAAGTTTACATTAGATAGCTTTAAGTTTATATTTAATTAATAAGATCTATTAATAAGTTATACAAACCATTAATAATAATAATATTATTATTATTATTATTATTTTTAATTATTAAGTAAGAATAATAATAATAATAAATATATTTAGATAATAATTTTATTTAATATTAGTATTATGTTATAGGAATATTAAAGGTAAGAAATCCATACTATTATAATATTCTAATAATTCATTAACATATTAACATTTAAATATTAGTTATCATTTTATTTGATAATAATATTAATATTTCCCTAGATCTATTTTTACTATTAACAGTAAATATATTAACTTTACTGAAAAGAATTAAACATGACTTAACTTATTAGTATTAAAGAAATATTCATAAAAATATTATTTTAGCATTTAGAACACTAGAAAATATTATGATAATATTTATTAATTCATCTAATGAAATTAGTATAATTAAATAATATTATTAATATAATTTTGGTCCATGTCCCTATCCCTTGGTCCAGTTTAGTTGGCTAGTCAAATTTAGCCGTTTCCAGGTTAAACTTAGCCGTTGGAAGATCTGCTCTCCCTATTTAACATGCAACCATAATCTGATTCTTCAACTTGTCCTCATGATGAACCACACTCAATGGTTTGAAACGCATCGACAAATGTATCATAATGTGATTTATGCAGAAAAATATTCTCATGAAAATCAATCTTGGTCACCCATGGTCCAACATCACATTGTAACATTGATTGTCTCAATATGAAAATCAACCATGGTCAACCATGTTTATTTTAAGGTTTATGATATTTATTTTAGGGCTTATATACATTGGATTTATAATATTAATTCGTTTGGTTTAATATTATTCCCTTGGGTTTATAATATCAATCCCTAGGGTTTATTAATCTAAGGGAAATATACATATTGTATCTTTTCTTAGTAAAGAAAATATATTACTAATTTGTAGTAGTGAGACTTGAGTGTAATAACTAATTGTTGATTAAGTCTTCTCATGCATGCATTAAGATGGCTGGTAGCAGTGGTTGGCTAGTGGTGCATGACTAACTAATAAAACTTATATGCATGAATTGCATTTTATTTAAGCTTATTGCAAGGTGTGAATAAGTGATTATGGTAGTTACTTCATGTGTTGGTTTGTTAGTAACAATATACTATGGGAAATTGCAAATGTTTGAATTGTTACCTTAATTGTTATTGACATTTACACATTAATGAATATTTGCATATACTTCTATGCATGACAATGTTGTACACATGAAACTAAAATTATTTTGAAAGTGAATACTTATTTATGACTAATGTTCCTGATGGGATTAAGCAGAGGTAGCTTAATGGAAACAAGATAAACTATGAAAGTAAAAAGTTGCAATGCGAATTATAACCGTAAATGAGAAAATATAATGTTATGATATGTATGGTTTTGTTATTTGGGAAAATCATAATGCATACAACATGTATGTCAGTTATGTTTCCTGTCAATCTAGATATTGTAGATCCCTATTGAGGGTTAAGTATAAATGCATGGTGTACATGAATGTTTCTTTTGTTAATGATAATGTGCATATGGTTCATTATGTAAATCACTACCGAAAAGAGTGCTAAAGGAGAATTTTACATGCTAGACAATTGTGAAAGGGCAAGAGGCCTTTGGTTGATGGCAGTTGCCTACTGGGAGGGATCGATGGTACTTTCTTGCCTGGATTTCCTCACCCTAGATATAAATGATCTCAGTGTTGAGAATGAGTCCCCTAAGGACAGTTTTGGGGCTAAAAGCCCATGCTTTGGTCAATTTTGTAATAAAATTGTAAAGCCTCCGCATTTTTTGGTCGCGGAGCGTGAAGGTGTCAAGAGTCATAAAGGGTTGTCCACCCTTATTTTGTAAAGTGTAAATTCGGCTGTAAAGAACTAAGTAAGTAAGCTCTAAGTAGTCATAAGTAAGAAGTCTTTAGTGAATAATGGAGTGAAGAGTCTTGATAGAAAAGTCAAAATGTTTCAGGTCTTAGCGTAGGTAGAGGCTCTACAGCTGAGTGCGAAGAGGCCTAGGGTAGAAGTCCGCAACTAAGTGCGCGGACCCGTGTAGCTATGTGCGCAGGGAAGATAGAGTTTGTAATAATATGGAGATATCAATAAAGAGAAGTATTCTACAAATTTTGTGTCTTTAGTTCCTATTAATGCATCTTGTTATATTGTGTATGGATTCCAATTACAATGATTATGTGATGCGCAAATGTATTTAATTATGTTGGTTAATTAAACGCAAGTGAGAATCTGAGTTTACACAGTGCTAACTATGATTGTTTAGTAAGATAAGTAAAACACTTAAGATAACTTGGGAACTTGTAGAATACACTGTCATAGCAATGTGAAAGTACCTAAACTGCAGGCTAAGGCCACACGAAGGTCAATTGTACTCCTTCGTGGGGGTACTGAAGGGAAAACTAAATGGATAAACTAAGAGAGCCCTAGAACTTAATGAAATGTGTGAAAGTAGGAACAAAGGGTATAAAACAAGATCATGACCATCTCAGGGTGTGGAAACTTAGTTCCAGCATCCCCCCATACTGCTTCAAGTGAGACTTCGGTCCACGCTCCATGGGCTGATGCCAAAAGGGCCAGTAGTGTAGGGATTTGTTTAGCTAACTAATGATAAACCTGGATCAGGCCCCAAGCAGCCAACAAATGGTTTTGTTGCTGGGACCAGAATCTACATAAGAGGTGTGATGTCGTATCATTGGAATCCAACTAGGAAAGAGGTTGAAGATTGGTTGGACAGGAAGATCCATGAATTTGCGACACAGGAAAACATAAATCTGCAACTAACAAAGGAACAGTGGCTACACAGGTACATATATACAGAAATCCATGAGATATTTTTATGTTCCTTCCAAGTTGAGTTATATGAGCGGATCGTGAAGCTAGCGGATAGCCAAGGAAGGTGGAGACTTGACGGTCCTATTGTCTAGACCCCGGAGCTGGTATAGAGACTGGAAGCCTCTGAGGATAAGATCGCTTACGATGTCAATCATTGGCTTGATCTCATCATAGGAGGATTTGTGATGGAATTCGTGGTCGATACCTTAGTTAGCTATGGCGAGGTGGAGTAATGCTTTTTCAAAGGTGAGGTAAGTACTTGAAGTCTTTAAATACCTGGATTAAGATGTTATTGTGCGAAAAATGGGTTATGCAGCTACCATGATGTTCAGAGCTACGCGAAGTGGAAATACTTACAAGAACAAAGGAAGAAAGGGTCTTGAATATAGTCCATTGATTTAACATCTAGTGACGAAGAGGGAGTAGTGCAGGCTTCTTTGCGAAGTGCCATTCAGTTGATAAGATAGGGATTCCCACGACTGTCGCCTCCACCCACACCACCTCCAACTTCACCACCATCACCTGTGACTTCATCCATACCACCACCACCTCCACTACAATTTAGCATGGCAAATTCAATGAAGTTTCCTTTGTTTAGAGGCTTGGGAAATGAGGGCCCGGACAAGTTTTGGTTCATTATGAAAGCTGTATGGAAAGCTCAGGGCGTTACAGATGATCACATGAAGAAGGCAACATTGGTTAGTGCTTTGCAGTATCGTGCACTAACCTAGTACATCAAGTACTCTAATGATAACACAAACGATGGGGTGGTGGACATTCAGACTGCGTTGATTAAAGATTTCAGTAGGCCTACATTTGAGGTACAACCATTTGTGGGGTTCAAGGAAATTGCGATGAAACTAGGTGAGACACCTTGGGAATTGGATTAGAGTTTGAAATGTAAAATCTGTGAAGCTAATATGAACTTAACATATGGAAAACACCACGAGTGGTTTGTGGCTTCGCTCCTGCCACACCTAAGGGTTACGCTGTCACAACAGAAGATTATGACTCAGGTAGAGGTCTTGGAGATTGCAATGAGACTGCATGAAACACCGATGCAAGATCCGAATCTGGGGGTTCAACAGATCCATGCATAGCTATAAAATCTTTACTTTGAAATGAAAAATTTGAAGCAGGATAGAACAATTCGACTAGAGGTGCGCAAAGAGGTATGGTGCCTAAAATGTAAAGGTCAGGGGCATGACAAAGACCATTGCCGGGTCTTTGCGAACTATATTGCAGGATGAGGACTAATGCCTTTGAGGTTAGAGGCCAAAGAAAGACCATGTGTGGGGCCTGTGCTGTGGTGCGCTATATGTCAAGTAGCAGGAAAACATACAACGAATAACTGTCATTTGCTACAGAAGTTTGTACAAACACCACAACAACGGTTCTACAAATTTTGTAGGTTGGTAGGGCATGATGAGTGCAACTGCAGAAGTTATGGACTGATGATGGAAAAAACACCCGCTTATAAGGTTTAGGCAGAAAATCGCCCCCTTGACCAGAGCACAGGGATGGCATGAACAAGCTTTCAGGGGCATCGATGAGGCCGAGGTAGGGGAGGACCTGGCAGAGGTCGGGGAGAATTGATCTGTTACAATTGCGAAGGATCAAGATACTATGCCCATGATTGCACTAACCCAACGCATCCATCGTGCAAATATTGCACTCTGTTTGATCATGAAACGAAAGAATATCCGACACTGATAGCAAGGATACACGACAAAGGGGCATTGCCACCTCAGCCAACTCAGAACCTACAGATGATGAGGTTTGGGCCTCGTGAAGAGGATCCAAATGTGAATATAGTGCTCCGAAGTGGAATTGCAATAGGGGATGATAAAGGAAAACAACCCAAAGACAATGCATGGGTTTGTAAAGCTCCGGCGAAAGAGGCTGAGTTTGACTTTTAGCATGCACACAAAATGTTCATTGAAGAAAAGAAGAGCTTCGCTGAGGCCTCCACCTCAGGGAGCAAGGATAAGCGAGATAAAGAGATAGACCCTTCTATGCTTACGACCTTTCTAGAAACTTGCATGAAGCTACTGTGCGATAGAAAGGCTATGAAGGGATTACAGGAGGTTATAAATAGATGCATCGGAAACATTCTGGGTGAACCACACATGGTACAGAAGATTGCTAAGCATAAAACAAGGACAGGACAAGAGATGAGACTGACCACGCAGATAGGAGAATATCAAATGGATTAGGTTATTTCAGATCTAGGGTCAAATGTGAACGTTCTACCAAAGAAGACTTGGGAGCGGATGGGAAGACCCACGCTGCAGTGGTCTCTGATTTAGTTAAGAATGGAAAATCAGCAAAAGATCATCCCTATCAGATGACTGCACGGAGTAACTGTAGATATTGAGGGCGCAAGTGTGTTGGCTGACTTCGAAGTAATAGAAATTATGGATGAGAGAAACCCCTACCTTACGCTCCTTGGCATTGATTGGGCTACTGATATGAACAGGGTAATCAATCTAAAGATGCGGAAGATGATATTTGGAAAGAAATCGCTTCGCGTAATAGTACTCCTAGATCCTGCTGAAGGATTGTGCTATACTGAACCAGTGCGTGATTATGAGAGCAATGAAGATTTGGACTGTATATAAGATAACAACACGAGACCAATATTGGGTGAATCCAACAACGGAAGGATGAATTACATGGGATCGTGAGAGTTCTTGCACCTCGGACTCTAATGAAGAATTAGAGCACCGCATAATTGATTACATGAAGTAAGCACACTGAGCTGTAACATGATGACCCGGTCGCTACATTGTGTGTCATCAGTGGTAAGAAGTCTACCCACTTATGCTGGCTTGAATGATGTAGATGTATTTTTGGATGCATTTACCAGAAAAGGAGCGCTTCCAAGCTTTAGACTGGGCCCTACATGCTACGCCCGTAAGATGGTGTGGTACGCACAGGGGTAGCTTTGATGATTGGAGTGAATGTAGGAGGATGATGAGAACACGCCTTGGGAAGTCGAAGGTACAAATGACAAAAAAATATGATGGGAAGGATGATCCGCACACACACTTGGCCAAATGGGCTCAGGCTTATGGAGCAAAGCCCCAATCGGAATGGGTGCACTTGTTCTATCATACCTTAGATGTCATCCCGATGAACTGGTAATTGGAAACAGACAACCGCCATGGTACAGGTGAATGGGATATTCTACGCAAAGGATTCATAATGACATTAAGCTTTAAAGACAAGTTTGACTGTATTGATGAAGCGCTACAAGAAGTGAAAGCAACAATCTTTAGGATACCCCAGGATCCTTTGGACCTAATTCAACTCGATTGGACAACCCAGCTAAGCCATGCGTTAGAATGCTATAACGTGATTGCTAAAGAAGAAGATGAGGATCTGCGAAATATTAACATCCCTGAAACAAAGGGTCACCACCAATTTGGGGGACCGCAGATTGAGAATCCAGATATAACCGCACCACTGAAACTGAAACAGGTAAATATTGGTATAGAAGCGGAGCCCAAATTCGCGAATATTGGAGATTACTAGGATGACACGACGGTGGATAAGGTCACTAAATTGCTCTGTGAATACCAAGGTTTGTTCCCTACGAAGTTTACGAATCTAAAATGGATAATAGGAGACATGGGCATTATGAAGATCATGTTAAAACCTGACATGAATCTAGTTAAGCAAAGGCCTTATTGTCTCAATCCGAGGTATAAGGAGAAGGTCCGTTTAGAGCTAGACAAGATGCTTGTGGTAGGCATCATTGAACCCATAGAAGAATCTGATTGGGTAAGGCCAATGATGGTACATGAAAAGAAGTAGAAGGATGAAATAAGGATATGAGTAGATATTAGGAAGTTGAATCACGCTTGCGTACATGATCCTTTCCTGACTCCATTCGCTGATGAGATATTGGATAATGTAGGTGGCCAGGAAGAGTATACCTTCACTGGTGGGTTCTCTGGGTACCATCAGATCAAAATCATGTCGTACAAATAGAAACAAGACGTCCTTCACAACTGAATGGGGATGTTTTTAGTACACTGTAATGCCTTTCAGATTGAAGAATGCGCTTGCGATTGTTTCACACGTATTCATTGCTGCATTCAAGGAATTTATTCATAAGTTCCTGAAAGTGTACTTTGATGATTGGACTGTGTTTGGGCCAGTCAAACGCCTTGTGGCAAGTTTGCAGCTAAAGCTAGATACCTGTCGAAGGTACCATGTCACGCTCAATCTGAAGAAGTACCTATTTTTTGTTCCTTTTGGGACTCTGTTGGGTCATGTGGTTTGTAGACAGGGATTGATGGTAGATCCCATGAAGATCGTAGTGATACTTAATTTGGAGGCGTCAAGGAGTGTGAAACATCTACGCGCAACCTTAGGACATACTAGGTATTACAGGAAGTTTATCCAGGGCTATGCCCAGATCACTGCGCCTATGGAGAAGTTGTTGAAAAAGGATGTCACGTTTTGTTGGAACGAGGACTGTAATAAGAGCTTAGATGTATTGAAAGAAAAGATGGTTACTGTGCCAAATTTAGTCTTCCCGGATTGGAAGAAGGAGTTTCATGTACATGTCGATGCATCATGTATAGCATTGGGAGCAGTACTGACACAGGCTGGCAGAGGAGAATTGGACCACCCTATAGTGTTCACAAGCAGAAGGTTATCCACGGCTGATAAGAACTATTCCACCATCAAGCGTGAAGGGTTAGCCATGGTATACATGCTCCAAAAGTTTAGACACTATTTGTTGGGAGGCCATTTTAAGATGTATATGGATCATTCCGCGTTGAAATACCTGGTTAATAAGCCTGTGTTGGGGGGCGAATATGTAGATGGTTATTATTGTTCCAGGAGTATGATTTTGAATTTATTGTGAAGCCTAGACAACTGAACGCGAGACTAGACCATATGTCGCGCATTGAAACAAGGGAAGAGCCCACTAATTTGAAGGAGGGACTGCCTGACGTGCAACTATTTGCAGTGCGCATTGCGGATGGTCATTTTGAAGATATCATACACTTTCTAACGACAGGAAATGTCCTGAAGGTTACACCATCTAGCAGAGAAAGGAGTTAGTGGTGCACGCGGCAAACTTTTCTGTCATTGCTGGGTATCTATACAAAATGGGGTCTGATGAAATATTGTGATAATACATACTGGAGTTTGAAGGGAGCAGTATCCTCAAGGATGCTCATGGGGGTGTCGCAGGAGGTCATTATGTAGGGAGAGAGACCACGCAGAAGATTCTACGCACAGAGTTGTGGTGGCCAACCCTCCATCAGGATTCAAAAGCTCACTGCAAGGCATGTGATGTGTGTCAAAGGACATGCAGGCCATCATGGAGGGATGAAATTCCACTGAATCCATAGACGACGTTACAACCCTTTGAGAAATGACGATAGATTTTGTGGGTGCCATTCAGCCCCAAGGTAAGAAGACGGGAGCATAGTACATTATTATCGCGATGGAGTATTTGAATCGATGGATGGAGGCATAGCCTATGAAGGATTTATTAGGCATGACTGCTATGAAGTTCCTCTTTGAGTATGTACTGATGCAATTTGGGTGTCCAAATATTTTGATGATTAATCGAGGTACGCACTTTTTGAAGGAGACGATCAGCGTGCTGACGGAGAAATTTCAGGTATATCACCAGAAGGTCACACCTTATCACCCATAGCCTAATGGGACATGGAATCATTCAATAAGGTGCTAGAGAACGTGCTGACCAAGGTTTGCAATGCTCAACGAAATGATTGGGATGTACGCATACCTGCAGTACTATGGGCCTATCGGACGACATGCAAGAAATTTACTGGACAGACACCCTTTTGGCTTGTCTATGGTGTTGAAGCAGTGATGCCCATGGAATACATTGTGCCTAGTCTACACATAGCAGCACTAACGGGTATGACAGAGCACGGAGCCCTGGAAGAGAGGCTTGCGTAATTGGCTGAGCTTGAGGAAGAGAGATTTCTATCTGGATTTCACTAACAGTTCCAAAAGCAGTGTGAAAAATCATGGCATGATCGGCATATTAAGTTGCGTACCTTTAAGGTAAATGACCTATTTTTGTTATATGACAACAAGTTTGATAAATTTCTAGGGAAGTTCAGACTGCACTGGTTAGGGCCCTATGTCATTAAAGGGATTACTAATGGAGGGGCAGTTCTATTGGTTAAATTGAATGTAGATCCCTTCCCAAGAAAGGTGAATGGCAGTAGATTGAAGCCATACACCGGTGGTCCGACTATGTGACTATATGAGGGTAGCATAGTCTTAATGCTCTAGGAAACTGAAAGGAGGCACGAGACTATAAACTACACTACCCAGGTTGGGGAGCTGCGTGATTGGAGGATTGTGTAAAGCAAGAAAGTGTCACAGGGTTCACAGCAGCATGAAGGGAGTTGCGCTACCCAAGGAGAAATCGCGTAGGTCGGTCGGAAAGTGCCCGTTAAATTCATTGTTCATGATTTGACGGTAGAAAATGGAGTGGGCGGCCAGCATTTAAGACGAAATTTATGGGTCAGATCCTTAAACATCTGCTGCCAATCTAGCATTAATGGATTGAATGTGGTGGAAACGGTCGGATTTGAATTCAAAATGCCCTATAAATTACAAGTGGCTACCCAACGAAAAACACTTGGCATTTTGAGAATTGAGTTGTTGAGCTCTCAGATGCACATGAACCAAGAATTATTTGAAGCTCTGATAGTGAGTTTGGCATTTGAGAAACTACCAGAGACGACATGAGAATTGTTGAATAGTGTCATGTTGACACCTGTAGAAGTTATGGACGCCGAGGCAGTGATAGCCAAGGGGGCTGAACCAGAGGTTGTTGGGGAGGCAGAGCGAGCTGCTCCAAAGGTTGCCGAAGTCTTAGCTGAAGTTCCCAAATCACCATAGACACCAAGACCTAAGCTGACCCCAACCAAGGAGAGCACGAAGGATAAGAAGGACAAGCAACCTGCAATACTAGTGCGAGCATCACCGAGAAGAAACCCGCTGAAGGACAAGCCCAACGCATTGGAAAATGGCAAAGCCATCAATCTAGAGCTAGAGGAGGAAGAAGTTGAATACATCCAAATGGATGACAAGGACATGGGGATAGATGTGGAGGAAGTTGAAGTCTAGGGTGCCGGCCCTATCACTCAGTTACGTGAGTATATCCCTCTATGCAAGGGCAAGACCAAGGTGCCAAAAGATATTGACAAGAGCAAGGTCCCCTTGCAAACCCATCTACTCTCAGATGAGATTGTTTTTGAAGGACTGCGCTTGTGGTGGGATCCTCTATTAAAGCTCGAAGATTGGGGCTTAGCTGACCCTGAGAAGTTCTCGCACTTGACGACCGAGCAGCTAATGCACCACATTATCGACACAACCACCGGGATGACCGCATTGGAGTTGTGGAAGTGGCTCCGAGGAGTAGGCAAGGCAGGTTTGCTCAACCTGCTATGGGTGCTACACTACAACTACTATGCTTGGTGCATGATGGGTGTCTGTGGCTGGAGGAGCCAATACCCATCACCAACAGATTGATCCATCGGATCACGCGATTGCCCTACATAGGAGAGAATTTGGCCATGATGTTTGGTAGAAAAGGTGGCAAGTAGGTCCTCATGGAGACCATGAAGGAGAAATTTAAGCTTGTGAAGAAGCCACGCGGATATGCCATATCAAGTATCAGTGACCCTATCGTAAAGGTGGCCACACAGATTTTGGCAAGGAAGGTGATGAGGAAGTGTCACGGCGATGAAGTGCTGGCACTTGTCGTCGCACTGGCAGCCCAATGCACTGAAGGAGTCTAGTTCAACTAGGCACACTATCTCTGCGGTGAGATCCTTGCGAACTACCGCGAGGCACAGGAGCTCAGAAAGGTGTTCCACTACGTGTGGCTCTTGCTGTCTATCGTGCTGGTAACATGGGAGTTGCTAGAGGATAGTCAATTCCCCTCGGTTGCACTGGACCTACCAAAGGCAGTGAAGTATGCTTCACTGTGGGTGACCAAGGATGCACAACGCATCAAGGACAACAAGATCTTCTAGATCTTGATGGAGATGAACATATGCATGGTTATCAATCAAAAATTGCGGTTGTCACCTATCGTGTTTTCCAACCTGCAGGGCTACACGGAGTTCAAGGCAGATTTTCACCATGTATTGATCAGGGTGCAGAAGGAGCCTGTGCAGACATGGTATGATTTGCCTTACTTGGCAACGGATGACACCATTGATGCAGTACTTGATCGCTGGTCGGAAAAGTGGCGCACTACATCAGACTTGGTGGTGGGGGCGAGCAAGTCTGCCGTGCAGTGCAAGAAGGAGGAGGCCAAGCTCAAGATGGTGCAACTTACCGAGAAGAGGAAGAAGGATTCCGTTGACAAGGCCCAGGCAGAGCGCAATGCCGCTCAACAGACAGAGAAGCAAACAGGTGGAATAAAGCGAGGCTTTGACAAAGGTGCGATGTCACCTTCACCCGAGACAGAGGAAGAGACAGATGAGTAGGCAGAGCAGCATGGCGCAGACCCATAAGCGACATTCACCTGCATCAATCGTCCACAAGAACAAGTGAAAGGAGGTTCGAGGAAGAAATCCAAGGCCACTAAGACGTCGTTGGACCCAATCACCCTCACATAGGGTGATTTACACGACGTTGGAGACACGGTGGGAGATGTCACTACGAAAGCCCCATAATATTTTAAGCAGTAGCAACAACTAATATTGGGGGCTATCCAGACAAGTTTGCAGGAGCTACAGACCCATGAGTCATAGGCTGGCACGGTTTCCACCAGCCTCACTATCAGCACTTCAGAAAATGGCGAGATGTTGTGCACAAAGGTCTCTAGTGTGATAGTGCTGCTCGATGGAGCACTCACCATAGAAAATGAAGCTGACATACCCACTATTAGCGCCCTCAAGGGAGTAGGGTTGAACTTAGCAGCACTCCCTCATGAGGCAGTCCACCTATTGCAGGATGGAGTGATTACAGAGCTCAGGGCTATTGAACACTGCTCTCTACAGGTGATCAGTGAGTAGAGGATTAACAATGAGAAAATGGCCCTACATCAAGACTTTGCCATTGTTGTTGTGACCGAAGTAACCAACCAAAATAAGCGTATAATTCAGATCGTGGAGAAGGCATGCCAAATGGTCCCAGAGTTGGCCATTCTTGAGGAAGAACCGATCGAGGTGCACATCCACAAGATGGCTACAGGGGTGTGCGACGCTCACACAGAGATGGATCGGGTTTTGTTGGAGTTGAACCTACAGATTATCGAATTACAGTTGAAGGCCAAGCCTTCAACTACGCCAGAAGTGAAGGAGTAGTGTGCAACCGCTGTCGCAGAGGTGATAGTGACGGTCGATAGTGCAGTAGTAAATTGCACACAACTTTTTGAACAGTTGTTCGAGGTCTTGATGAGCCTGCAGGAGGACCCTAATGTTCAGTGGCTGGAGACAGAAACGTGAGAACTACAACAATGCTATGATAAGGAAAAAGGCACAACACGAACCATCGCACTGACATAGATACTGGCAAAGCTGCAAGAGGCCAGCGCAGCACAAGGAGGCAGTGTTGAAGGCACGATTGAAGCCCTAGTTGGATGAGGCTTATGTGCTTACGACCTCTATTGAAGGAAAGCTTGTGACTCTGCATGAAACTCAACAAAAGCTTCAGGCCAACAGTTCAGGAGTAGAGACCGAGCAGATGGTTGAAGCAGTAAAGTAGGCGGCTGCCCAGTGCACTGTCGAGGTTGCTGTCATACTGGTTGAGTTGGGAGGTCTTCATACTAAGATCTCCACACCCGCATAGTAACTGGAGGGTGAGGCACGATGTTTGTGTTGGGGGCCTATTGGGAACGGGATCCCCGAAGGACATTTTTGGGGCTAAAAGCCCATGTTTTGGTCAATTTTGTAATAAAATTGTAAAGCCTCCACATTTTGTGGTCACGGAGCACGAAGGTGTCATGAGTCATAAAGGGTTGTCCGCCCTTGTTTTGTAAAGTGTAAAGTCAGCTGTAAAGATCCACCCATGGTCTACAGACCATGGGATTGTATAAAAAGAGCTAAGTAAGTGAGCTCTAAGTATTCATAAGTAAGAAGTTTTTAGCGAAGAATGGAGTGAAGAGTCTTGATAGCAAAGTCTATGTGTTTTGGGTCTTAGCGTAGGTATAGGCTTGATAGCTGAGTGAGCAGAGGCCTAGGGTAGAATTCCATAGTTGAGTGCATGGACCCTTGCAGTTGTGTGTGCAGGGTAGATAGAGTTTGTAATAATCTGGAGATATCAATAAAGATAAGTATTCTACAAATTTTGTGTCTCTAGTTCTTGTTAATGCATCTTATTATATTGTGTATGGATTTTAATTACAATGATTATGTGATGTGCGAATGTATGTAATTATGTTGGTTAATTGAACGCGAGTGAGAATCTCAGTTTATGTGGTGCTAACTGTGATTGTTTAGTAAGATAAGTAAAACACTTAAGATAACTTGGGAACCTATACAATACACTGTCATAGCAATGCAAAAGTATCTGAACCATAAGCTAGGGCTGCGTGAAGGTCAATCATGCTCCTTCGCAGAGGTACTGAAGGGAGGAATAAAGGGCTAGATTGATAGAGCCCTAGAACTTAATGACCTGTGCGAAAGTAGGAACAAAGGGTATAAACCGACATCACAACCATCTCAGGGTGTGGAAACTTGGTTGAAGCATCCCCCCATACTGCTTTGGGTGAGTCTTCGATCCGCGCTCTGCGGGTTGATGCCAAAAGGGCCAGTAGTGTAGGGATTTGTTTGGCTAACTAACGCTGAACCTGGGTCAGGCCCCACCCAACCAACGCTCAGTAAGGGAAAAGAGTTGGCTGAGATGGCGATGAGGGTAAAAAGCCTGAGTCAACTCTATTGATTTGGAGCATGTTGGAGGAGGCCCAAAATTGTTATAGATGGGGCGCTGTCAGAGGAATATGCAGGATGCTACAAAGAGGAATCTTGTATTTGACCCTGTGTAGTCATTGGAATTCTTGAGCTCGTTGGTCATTGGAATTCCATAATGGACCTGGTATGCTCTCTGTCCAAGAACTATTTAGATGTGAAAATCACTCAATCTGGTTTTGGAAACCAATTCCTGTGCATTGGGAGGAGCATTCTTTTTCCATTGTGGTTCTCATAGCAGAACAAATTAACTAACCATTTATGTGTTGTGTTACGAATGAATTTTATATATAATTGTGTAAACATTTTATGTACATCTTACAAGGAAATGAGCCTCTTTCTCATCAAGGAGTTATTGGCAGTGGAGTTCCTTTATTGTATTTCTAATCTTTTGAATGTCTTAGCAAGGGCTAGCATAATATGAACTTGATACATTTATTGATCATTTCGATGATTAAAGAGCTAGGTGCTCTCTGAGTACTTTTAGAAGTATTGTGGTAATCTATTTAGCATAAGCTAAGAAAATGTGCACGCAATGCAATGATTTATCAGTTTTATGATTAGAGTGTCGGTGCTCTCCAAGTACTTGTAGAAGTATTGTGATTAAAATATCACCTAAGATTGCATATTTGATTGATAGTTGAAAGTATTTCATTTGATTGAAAATGTTGTGACTAATATGAGTATGTTGTATTTGTTAGTCATATATTACAGGGTGCTTGTCATGGAGAGTGGATGGATTGTCAAAACATTCTTAGAGAACTTACATAAATGTGGTGATGACTTTCCAAAGTAATTGGTAAGAAATGGTAAGTTGGTATAGAGACATTTCTTTCATTTTGTGAAATAGAAAAATGGCAAAGTGAAGAATATAGAACTTGCATATTTTTCCAGTTATAAATGCTTATGAATATTGATTTTTCTTATGTTATAACATTACTATTTTTGCTTATTGGCATTTCTTGGAATGAAATCCTTCATTTTATATGGGAAGTATCTCCTTTTTGGTTGTTTAGATTGTTATATCATGAGTAAAAGTTAAAATTTCAGTGAGATAAGAACGTCGAGGATTTTGTTCTCTTTAAGGGGGGGAGTATGTAATACACCTACCTTAGAAGTTTCGGTAAGACTCATATAATTACATGAGTAGAAAGGTTATTACTATTTCCACCAAGAACAATTAGAAGTTAAAATTGGTTCTTGATAACCGCTTTATTTTCTTTATTCGAGGAAACTATTTTTACATGGGGGTAGAAATCATGGAGAAAAAAAGGGGATAACGCTCGATGGAGGAACGGAGATATTAGTAACAGTATGTGAAGAAAGGAATTGCTCATGGAGAGTAAGGTATTTTAGATAAATGCACATGAAGCGGTAGAGGAAAGTGTTCAAAAGCCTGTACTATTTATGCAACTTTGGGATTTGCAGACTTCCACCATCAATGATTCATTTGAATTTTATTAAGTGGCTTCTTTTTCTTTCCTTTTACTTACCAGTTGTGCATTGTTTTATGGATTTATTGCAGGGCAAAGGACATATGCCAAAGCTTCTTTAAATTGGGGTTCTACCACAATGTCTTCATTCCATAACTAGTCTATGTTTTGGCTCATGGCCGGTGGAGCCACCATTTAAGAGCAAAGCAAAAGCAATTGTCGAGAGAAGAAGAATGTTATTTTTGGAGGAACAACTCCAAAGTAATAATGTTGTTCATTTTCTCATAGTTAATTTTTTGAAAGCTCGAATGTTCTCTCGAAGGAATAAGTAGATGCTTTGAAGGAGGCATATGTGGATTTGGTGACATAGTGAATATAATGGCCTACAAAATGTCGAAGCATCCAAATGCCCTTCATTGAGACCAAACCATTTTCTAGTTCATGGGTACTGCGGTTAAAAGATAAGTATATATTTTATTTACATTCTGTTTCTTGAAATAAAAGATACAATATGAATATTCTTGCACATAAAATGTGTAGTTTTTATTACATAGATTATATGGGAATCTTGTGTGTTAAAAACTAAGTAGATTTGTGATTTCTTGAAATGGAAGATAAGTGAAGATGCTCTCGAACTTGTGCTTACACAAAATTCACATTAGTTTTCTTAGTAAAGAAAATATATTGCTACATGTAGATAAAGGTTGTTATTATATATTTTCTTAGTAAAGAAAATATATTACTACATGTAGATAATATTGTTATTATATATTTTTCTTAGTAAAGAAAACATATTGCTACGTGTAGATAGAGATTTTTATTATATATATTCTTAGCAAAGAAAATATATTACTACATGTAGATAAGGATTGGTATTATATATTGTTCTTAGTAAAGAAAATATATTGCTACATGTTGATAAAGATTGTTATTATATATTTTTCTTAGTATAGAAAATATATTACTACATGTAGATAAAGATTGTTATTATATATTTTTCTTAGTAAAGAAAATATATTACTACATGTAGATAAATATTGTTATTATATATTTGTAGCATTAAAATATAAGTAATCTTTCTTGTCTTTATATAACATTGCATATGCACTTTATGTAAGAAAATATAGGATGTATGCTCTTTTCTTAAAAATGGATTTCGTATTGGATTAATGCATAAAAGGCTAAGATTATTATTATCTTAGTTATTATGCCCAAAAGAAAGGTTGATTATAATACTTTCTTGAAAACAAATGCATGAGAACTTGTACATACAATAGAGAAACTATGTTGGGTTCCTGAAAATAACTATGGGTTATTTGCACAAATAAACAATCATTTTATTTGAAATGAACACATATGCAGAAGCATAGAAACAATAGTTGGTTACATACATGACAATAGAACTATTGTGTTATATCTTTTGAAGAGAAACATGTATTTGTGTGCTGAAAATAATAAGTATTATGGAAAGTAAATTACATGCATGAAAATAGAACTATTGTTAGATATTTTAAAGAGAAACATGTATTTGTGTGTATAAAAGAATAAGTATTATGGAATGTGAATTCCAATAAATGTGCTAGATTTCCTTTGTAAAATACACATATCCACATGCAAAAAATAATGACTAACACATTAGTTTTATTTAGAGCAACGCATGTCTCGGTGCATACAATAGATTTTGTAAATAGCGCTATCTTGGGAAGATGTTTTTCAAAAAGGGACTTGCATTTCCATGCATGATAATGATGTCTATCATGTTAGTTTTCCCTTAGAAGGGGGCGTGTATTTTTATGTATTATAATAATATCTATTGTATTGAAAATATTACTTAGTTACATGCACAAAGAAGAAGCTAAGGGGCTAGCTTTCTTTGAATAAGTTTTTATCTAATTACATGCACAGAAAACAAAGATAAGTTTCTAGTATCCTTTAAGTGAAATGGGTGGCTATAGTGGTTTCCTTTGGTTGGATATGAATGTGTGTTAGTGGGAGAATGATCATAGTAACATGGTAATTATTTTGACATGCTTGATAATTATATGTTTATACATGCACAATGTTGTTAGAAGAAGCAAGTTGTGATATTTTATTTACATATCATGTATGCACATAAATATATGTTAAAAGATCACTTTTAAAGACTAATTATTGATTGATTAATACTCTATCTAATCATGTTAAGAAAGCTTGTTGATGACAACAATGACAGGAAAGGATGGTGATTTGTGCCAAACAAAAATTATGTTCAACATTGTGGCAGATAAGAGCTAATGATCCATGTTGATGAGTATGAGTTGCAGGATGGTCCACTGATGAAAGAATCATGCCACATGGATATATAGAGTGGTGATTTGTGGGTAAATGGTTTCATTACAATTGTAATAGATTTTTGGTAGGTGCATGGTATTTTAATGATATTTAGTTGTAATAATTTATAACAATGGACAAGGGATGGACTCCCTTAGAAGACATTGAGTGAGGGGTGAACACCATCATGAGCGTTTAATAATAAAATCAAACGTTTGTTGGTTTTCACCCTACGAGGTTTCCAGGGTATATCAGCCTTCAACGATGTGATTGCTTATTATGTTAGTTTGGTGATGTTGATTACTTGCATAATGTGATGTTGATAATGTCAAGTATGTGATTAATTAATGTTGTTAAAGCAATCATGAATTGGATGCAAGGTTACATCATACAATTTATGTTAATATACTACAAGAGTGGTTGTTAATGGTTATGCAACTTAGTATTCCTATAGTAAAGTTACTTTATGTACTAATAAAAGTTTTATCTAATGGTTAATAATGAATATGGAATAGTGATTTGGATAATTACCTGTGGGTAATTTGTGCAAATTTTTTCTAACTCCCTACATTTGCATGTGAGGTTACCGAGGTAAGTTACAGTATAATACTAAAACCTCTAGGGATTATAAACCCAAGGGAATAATATTAAAACCTAGGGATTGTTATTACTAACCCAAGGTATATAAACCCCAAGGAATAATATTAAACCTTAGAAACTAACAAACCCTTGGGTTTATTAATCCCTTAGGTTTATAATCCCTTGAGTTTATAATCCCTAATTATAATCCCTTGGGTTTATAATATTACTATTATTAATTAATATTACGACATAGTCTAAATTATAGACAAAATAGCCCTTTTCACCAGAATTCACCAAAATCCGTCAATACAATTTCAAGAATTTTTGTTTTATAAAGTGCATAAATGGATTCAACACCATGAAAAACCCCTAGTTCACTCGAATTATGCAAATTAAATAATTTAAATTCAAGTTTTAAAAAAATTATGTGGATTTTGATTAAAAATGTCGTGGAAAATCCATTTCGTTAAACTTAGACTATGCCTTAATATACACTAATATTACAATTAATATTACTATTATTATTAATTAATATTACTAGTATTAAATAAATTAATATTATGCTATTATTATTAAATAATTATTATATTAACATAAGTTAAAACTAAAAATAAAAAATAATAATTACAATATAGATAATTATAGTAATAATAATAATAATAATATTTTTTATTGCTATAGTTTTTTGTATTATTATTTTTACTATTATATATTTATAGCAATGGTAGATACAAATGAAGCTTTTGACTATATCAATCAAAGTAATATATTTATATAGTTGTGCTAGTAATAATATCTACTCATCCATATCCGCTCATCTATAACACATATTAATATAACTAAATTTCACACATTAAAAATGAAAAAAAAAAAACATAAGAATAGATGTACTTGTACAATGAATGAGTTGTGAGGATAAAAAAGGAATCGTAATTAAAAGTGAAATATGAAGAAAACTGACACATGATGTTAGGAACACATGAACCACCATGAGCTTCTTTCATATTATTGCCCAATTACATTACCAAAGACAAATCAATTCCATATTAATAATATGTACTCATCCATATCCACTTTTATCAACCATGTAATTAAATATAACATGTGCTAATATAATTACATTTCACACACTAAAAAAACATAACCATAGATGTACTTGTGCAATGAATGAGTTGAGAGGATGAAAGAGGAATCGTAGTTGAAGGTGGAAAACCAAGAAAAATGACACAGGATGTCAGGGACACATGAACCACCATGAGCTTTTTGATATTATTGTCAATTGCATTAATAGAGATAAATCAACCCCTTAATTTAATCGGATTTTAAATCTACCCGAAAAAACAAAGAAATTTTAGTAAGATTTTGATAAAATCTAGTAGAATATTTTTTAAATCCAAAATACAGTTGTTAAACTTCAAAATTTTGTGTGCCAAAAAGTTTTTGATGGAGTTGAATCTATTTCTACCATCAAAAGTAAAATTTTGAAAAAAATTAGTCAAACGTTTTTTTTACAATTAAACACTACCCAAATAAATATATGTTTTAACACTCGAATCTTCCTGATTGAAAATAAATCTATGTTTTAACGCCCAAATCATCCTGATTTAAAGGGACAATTAAGGGTTCGTAACACTAAATATGATTGAAAGGGAAAATCAAGTTATTGTGACACTAAAGAAAATAGAGTTTAGCACATTTATTATTCCAACCAAAATGAAAAAACAACAAAAATGACCTTATATACGAGGAATCTGTGCATCTATCAACTGCCTCTATTACAAAAGTCTAGTGCCCTTTCACAAAATTTCGGAGTAAGAAATGTCTTCTATATTTATAGAATATTTCTTCAAACTATTTTGAAGATCTCATATGACTTTATACAGCACCAAAGAACAAAAAAAATGGCGTGTCTCTTGATTTTATATATTATTAGTCACAATAATTAGGTTTTGTTGTTGCATATCTTTTAATTTTTAAAATGCTAAATATTCATCATGGACTAACTATTTCAATATTTAGGGGAGAGCCTTCTATTGTAGTGTAGGGACCAATACTAGTTATAGTACTGGTCCCACACATCCATCAAAAAATATTCATAAATCATAAAAAATTTGTACATAAATACTTTATATTAAGTTATATAATTTAGTCCAAAATGGGCCCACATATTGATTGGGCCAACAAGTGTTAGATACCAAACCTTAACATCACATACTAAATAAGGCAAAATGCACTACAAAAAATTCCATTGAATTCTATTGAGGAGTACACTTATCCCATCAAACAGTCACCTACAGATTTCCACTGGAGCAACACATCCCATTCCTCAGTAATACCTGCACAAGAATAGGTGAAATGTGTGTCAGCCATATGTACATATGTATTTAACCATTCAACCCATTAAAGACAATAAGTGACAACATTCCATTCAGGATTAAAGTGAATAAATGAAAACATTCAATACTGAACACACAATTCTCAACATTCTCAATAAATGTCACAACACACCAGACTTTTCAATTCAGGAATTAAAAACAGGAAAGAACATGGATCAACCTTCAAATATTATCAACCATTTGATTATCTACAAATCAATCCAGGCCACACATTTGAATTTGGGAGATGTAAATCTATGCCAAACTTCCCTACTAATTAAATTCTATATGAAAAAACTATAAAACATCAACTCTTACTCATTTTCATTTCAGACATTCATTCTACTCATCAGCTATTGGAGATATGCAATCAAAGTGTTCAAACATTGTTACATTTATTCTATTCAGAAGTTTCAAAAGTTGTTGGAAACATACAAACTGAGTGTGTGCACAGTGTTATATTCACTTTATTCATCAGTCGTTGGAGACATACAGGTATGTTTTTGTTGAATAATGTTACCATTTTTGTTGTATAATGAATAATGTTATTTCCGTTGAGAAACAAAGGTAAATTAAAGTCATTACAACCAGTTTCATTACTGATTTACTAAAGCCATTACAACGTACATCAAAGCTGACCCTGCAACTCAATATCAGACTACTATAATAGAAAATAGAGTTATTGTGCCTAGTCATTAGCATCCCTCCATCTAATTTTGTGCTTTTGTTATTTCTGTAGACTTAATGTTTCATAATATTATATTATGACATTCTACAGAAATAACATTTTAGAATATGATATTATGACATTCTATAGAAATAACATTTCAGAATATGATATTATGACATTCTAAATTAAATTTGGCGGATGTATGGTACAACAATATATGCACCAGGTTTGATAAAAAAATTGAATTGTCCAATTTTCCTATGAATAAGCCATTTTTCAAATATAGGCCTAGGTCTTCGAAAAGGAGATGTGTTTTCTTTCACTTTGTAAAATGTCAACAAGTTAACAAAGCATCGAATGAAGGAATGATCTTTCAAATCTAACGCACATGTAATTCTTTGTAATATCTGAAATACTGCCAAAAATACACTTATTGTCTCACACAAAGTTTACTTTCATGTGTGGGTCTCCATTACGATTTCTATTAGAAATAAAACATAAAAGAGACTTGGAAAACTCAAGAACCCAACATGGTACAAGGTAAAATGCCTGAGCAATGGATATATATTAAATGATCAACAATGGTACAAGGTAAAACGTCTGAGCAATGGATATATTTTAAATGCTCAACAATGACCTTTAGATGCAGTAAATGAATCACTAAAATAGTGTTGATAGATCATGCTCAAGTCAACTTCAATTCTGTATGTAACCCCTTTGAAGGCTACATCATCATCAACTGGTCCAAAGGTGTAGTGCTCTCTTTCCACACAAAATGTGAATGTGTTAAGAAAACCATCATTGAGTTACGGATGCACACATGACTTCAGGATCTCACATACAAAGGTCCAAACCAAGTCAAGTCATGTCAAAAGATATCCAAATCAACATAATAGTGCCTCTCATTGAGTTAATAGAAGCTTCTTTTGCATTGGAAAGTAAGGCTCTAGTTTCTTGCAAATTAGAAATCACTTTACACCCAATGTTTCAGTTGGTTGTGTGATTCATTTACCAATTATTACTAGTTTGTCTTTGTTGCACTCAATAACATTGTATTTGCTTATTTGGATTTGCCAGTTATTACTAGATGCTTACAACATCAATTATTAAGCAACATAAAGGCTTGAATTTTGACTGTGAAATGGTGCAAGAGGAGATATTTTGGACAATTTTTCCCTTCTTTTTGGCTCAAGCCTAGCATTTTCTCTAATAATAAACTCCAAAACCATTAAATGTCAGAGCTAGAGTAGCTACTTACTGAATTAAGTGCTTGGTAGATTAGCTACCACTATTAGGACTTCTTATCAACATAAGCAGGACTGGATCACTTCATTCCTCACCTCTCCCTTACTTAAGTACGCTACCACTATTAGGACTTCTTATCAGCATAAGCAGGACTGGATCACTTCGTTCCTCACCTCTCCTTTACTTAAGTGTTTCTTTACTAACTCTTTAGAGCTAAACATGTTAGCTTTAGACCACTAAATGAATCCCTTACAAGATACCACCTGACCCTTTTCTCAAGACAAAATGATGTCAAACAATAAACATTCTTAAACTTGTTGTTGGTTTCATTGAAGAAAGACATGCTAGTTCCCAGAAACAATCATTTGAGGACACAACAAAATAGTTGGGTTATAGAAATTGTGTTATGTCAAACTTGTTATAAAATTAAAAAGGAATAACTCTTCCTGATAACTCATAAAAATCATCTAAGAATCAAATAAAGAACTTTAAACCCTTCTAATAATGGTTTTCAGATTTGAGATGTATTCAACTACAATATATAGATAAAGCATTGATTGTTGTTGCTCATTGATTGCAAAGGCCAATGAATTTCCTTGTTTTCTAATACAGTTTTTTAAAATCAAAATTTGGTGGTCACTTTGCAAGTTGTTGTAGCCATGCCAAGAGTTTCTATTGCAGATCGTACAAGGAACAGGAGGAGGGGAGGGGCGAGGGAGGCCCAACTATGGTCCACTTCATTAGATGAGGATAAGGGGGGTAATGTTAATGCTCACAATGCACCCAGTAGTGTCGTTGAAAAGGGCACTGTGGTTGTAGATCATGTTATCCCACCATCAACCACGGAGCCACCTTCAACCACAGTGCAGGGCTCAAGTTCAACAAAGAAAATCAATGCCATCAGAGGCTAGACAAAGCAAGACATGCAAGCTGCAATTTATGACATCGAGTTTAATGGATATTCAATCTGTGCCTCTGCAAAAAAACATGGTATTTCTTCCACTAACATACATTATTGGATAAATGGTTTGACTAATACGAAGCGTAGAGGGCCTATTACAGTTATGACTGAAGAGGAGGAGGTCGAGGTGGTTGAGTGGTGTAAGGATATGGCCTAATTGGGACATGGGTTAGAGATTATACAAGTGAAATCCACAGTAGCTAAAATCTATCAGGGGAGGCCAAACCCCTTCAAAGATGGGTTTCCTAGTAAATCATGGTGGTATGAATTTAAAAGAAGGCATCTAGAACTTGTGCTATGTACAACTGAGGGCCTTGACAGAGACAAGGCTTTAAATCTACACCTTGCAATTGTTTCCAAGTTCTATAACACTCTTTCTGCTACATATGAACAACACTCATATCCCGTAGACCATATATGGAACTAGGATGAAATAGGCTTACAGGCAGGAAGGAATTATGGTATGCGGTTATTTTCCAAAAGAGGGAGCAGAAATGTGCATAATATTTTTCCTAAGAGCAAGAAGTGGATCAATATACTTTCTTGTGTCAATGCAATTGGTTCTTCAATCCTAGGATTTTACCTATTCAAAGGTAAAACACAACTAAAAAACTATATACAAAACTATGAACTAGGTGCGTGCATGGCAGCACATCCCCATACATGGATGACAAAGGAACTATTCCTGAATTGGCTTTTTCATTTCACTACATCTGTACCAGGTGGTGTCTCTCTTGAAAACATACACTTACTGATTTTAGATGCCATGGAAGCCACATGGCTTTGTAGACAATTGAGGAGGCCAATAATTTTGGCATTGACCTATTAACGTTACCGGCTCATACCACTCACAGATTGCAACCCCTTGATGTCAGCATGTTTGGGCCTTTCAAGAATTATTTCAGGATTGAGTGAGCTTCGTGGATAGCAAAGAATCTAGTGGTGGAAGTAAATAGGTTTGAGCTAGTTGAGCTTGCAAGTAAAGCATTAAAAAGGGCTCTCACACCTTCTAATATCAAGGATGGATTTAGGAGGACTAGTAAATGGCCACTTAATGTTGATGCTCTCATGCATGATACTTGTTGTAGTCAAGCATTTCATGTGGAAGGTCAAGAAGCAGAGAACTTACAAGACCATGTTGATGCCCAAGAAGATGTTGTTGCTATTGAAGGTATAATGTGCCTTTATGAAGGGCACTTATGTGGTGATGATGATGAACAAATGAATGAGACACAATTCAGTCTTGAACCAACTGTCAATGTCATGGAGGCTGTCACACCTACTGAACCACATGCCAATTCTACATGTGATATTCCATATGAGGTAGTTGATGAAGCGAATGAAAATGAAAACTTGATTAATGATAATGCAACAGGATTAAACAATGAACAATTAAGCATGCCAACCCAGGTAAGCCCACCTTCATGCTTGGCAGAGGCCATGATGAGTATCAACCCACATAATGTGCCTACCACCAATGAGGAAAGAATGGACATGCCTTCACAACCATCAGAGTTGAATACCGAACTGGTTCATTATTTTGTGGACAATGGTTCATTGGAAGAGGAGCCTGTTCAGCATGAGGTAGTTGAAGAAGATAATGGGGACCAATCAACTGTACTAGAGGCTGAAAGCCAAGTGTCAGATCCTAGGGAGCAATGGGCAAATTACAGATTACTCGGTGCATTCCTAAAGCTACCAGTAGAGAGATTGAAGGCCTCATTAAGGAACTCAACTACAGATTGTATTCATTTGGGGAGGAGTTCACAGTTGCTCACATCTGAAGATTATATGAATTTATTGTTTGATTCTGAACATAAAAAAATGAAATTCAGGAAACTAAAAAGAGAAAGAAGGAGTTGGCCAAGGACAAGAGAGATGCAAGGATTACAGCAACAGACGCTTGAAAAAACGAAAGGATGGAAAGACAAAAGGCAAGGGAATATAAGGAACATCAAAAACAATTGGCAAGGCAAGAGAGGAAGCCAAGAAAGGTTTAATAAGTGTTGGAAAGAGGAGGGGTGAAAATCACAGAAGTCTATGGTCCAAGCCAGTTTGAGGCAAATAGGATGATGTCCAATGCACTGGACCACATTGCAGAGCACACACCATCATACCAAGCGTTGATTAACATCCAAGTCCCACGCTATCAACCAAGTGTTCTTCCCACCTCATATACCTGTACCAGTGTAGGTTTAAATCCAAACTATGTTTATATGACACCTACACCTAGTGCTGGAGTTAGTAACACAAGTGGACACTTGGGTTACTCAATCCCTCCATGGCTACAAGGAGCAAATTGGAGTGAAGGATATGGAAACATTCAGGCACATCCTAATCAACCAATCTTGGGTAGTCCACCATACTTGGGTCAAGCAAGAGACCCAACAACTATGGACAATGCAAGAAATGGAGGCCATCAAACATAGGGGTGGCATGATTTAATTTTTGTAATCGCTATTGCAATGTGAATTTTGTAATGACACCTATCCCGTGCATGCAGTGACATGTTACCCACCTATTAAAATTGGTTTGGCATTTATTTGGCGAGGTTTAGGGTTTCAATCAGTGATTATGCTACGGGTAGTTCATTCTAACGTTCATTTCTATTTGGGACCTGTTCATTTCTATTTGGGACCTATTCTTGTCCGTTCGCTCTGTCGAGTAGTTGAATCTGAATTGTAATTATGATATGGAATTATGATGAAAGCCAATTTGAATTGTAATTATGATATGGAATTATGATGAGAGTCAACATAATATTCGCAAGGTGAATTTCGTAAGCATGTAATATGTTGATTGGTTTCATAGCAGAAGAAAAATTATAAACTAAATTGAATTAGAATTAGAATTATGATCTGGAATTATGATGATCCATGATTCCATGCAGTTAAATTGAATTTGGATTGGAATTATGATCTCAAATTATGATGATCCATGCAGTTAAATTGAATTTGAATTGGAATTATGATATGGAATTATGATGATCCATGTAGTTAAATTGAATTTGAATTGGAATTATGATCTGAAGGATGATGATATAGAATTAGGGCTCTAATACACTCTAAAAATAAATTCAATTAAGAAAAAACCATAACCACATTTTACCTTAAAGATGAGTGATTTTAATTGTAAATCCATGGGCTACCACCAGAATATAACAACCTAGATTTGGGAATTCAAATTATTAAACCAACTTTTCTATATCCTGCATGTAGTACATGTATTCAAGGCTTGTAAAAATCATTTCAAACTCCCACAATGAAAAATTAAAATGTCTCATGATTGGACATGATTCTAATTAGCCAACACTCAATGCCTACAAAAATACAACAACACAATAAGAAATGCTACAATAATAGATTCCAAGTAATCAACATATTAAGTATAGTAACAAAACCAACCATGTTAGGCGTGGATACTTGAAATGTTTGTAATTGAAAAAGTTGTAAGGCTTGGATTGTTTTGCAAAAGCAAGGAAAGAATTTTCAATGCAAAATCACAAAAAGAAAAACATTGAAGTACAAGGCTTTGCTTCCTTTTCCCAACCATGGTAGAAGAGCCAAGATCTATTGTGGGTTTCTTAAGACTAAAGAAGTAACCAATATGTGAAGAAGAGTCAACTACTATTATTCATCTATGAACATAGATCTACAAAAATTAATAGTCTTAAACAAATATTCAGATAAAAGTAGGTGAATGATAATTAAGTACTAATAGTTTTATTGATAGATATGTAGCCTTGTGTTATGATGGTAAATAAGATGAGAAGTATTTTTTTCCACTCTTAAGTGTTATGACAAGAGTTGTAGATTACCTTGGCTGAACTATGTTCACCCCAATATTAAACATACAAAATTTCCTCATAGGCCATGGGGGAGATAATTGGCTTCTTGCAGGTGACCCTATTCTCTCTCTGTTAAATATTAAGAATCATTATTAAAACTAATGAGGGCATCATGAAAAAACCATTCTATAGTTTGTACATTATGGCTCATATATCTTCAATCATTGTGCCATAAATCAAGTGCATTTCCTTGAGTAAGGCAATGATTAGAGGGATAAATTTTCGTGTACAAAAGGACAAAAAAGATCAAGAACTCAAATGTCATTACTCTCCCCATATTTCAATAAAAACAATGGAAACAGTTGTAAAACTTATCAGTTCAAAATTTACTGAAAGGGGATGTATCATTTATAGTTGGAGGTTGTTCATGATTAATAGGGTCATTGATATAATTCAATCAATATTCTTAACATTATATTTCTAATTATATTTACGTATATAAGAATTCTAGATGGTAAGTCAATTATTAAATGTTCAATCATGATTCTTATGTCTAGGTGAAGCTTTCATTGTGCATCCTTTGTACCTCAACTTCCTCCACACATTGAATATAAAAATGAAACAAAACCTTGTTTTAGTTTATCACCTCTAACCTACACATGGGATTTTAATTCTTTAGGGCATATTTTCCAAACTCAAGACCTACAAAAGTAGGAAAATACCATTAAACAATGAATTTGAAATTTATAGCCATAAGCTTTGTCACCATTTTCCTGTCTGAACCTTTCAAGGATTGAAACTAGGGAAGCTCCACATTCATATGTGTAGAAATATATAGTAGTGAACTAGTTCAACAACACCAACATCCCATGCATTTCCACTATGTATGACAACATACAAAAGTCCTAGTCATGATTATAGAAGAAGTAAATCTCCACCATAGATGAGAAAAAATAGGCTTCCATGTACCTTACTCAGTATCCTTTCACTTGCACAGAGCCACAAACTCATGAAATTTTTGCAAAAAACACATTAGATTTTTCGTTGAGTGCAAAGAGTCGAGATAAGAATATGATATAATATATAAGTCGCACACATGATCAAACCAATATCAGATCCGCCTCAATGGTGGTATACATTGTACTGCAGATAAAAACTTATCTCTTTGGTAAGGGTCGATACTACCTCAAATACAATCTCAATTCAATTCAAACACCCCTTCCACATTCCCAAAGAGTTATTCCAAATGCGTGAAACCTCCCATGCATATAAAGAGGTAGTCTACTATATGCACAGACAAAAACTTCAGGGAATGTTGTTACATAACAACAATGCTCACTCTGTTCATTCCCATCAATCCTCTACTCTGAGTATACTTGCAAATTCACCCATAAATAAACACATCAGATCCCTAGAAGAGAAGCACAACCCCAGAAATGAAAAACACCTTCTTTCCATCCATGAAAAAAAATGGGACATTCTAAAAAACCACCAAATCACACAAGAATTAACATATACTATCCTAAATTTATCACAAGAGGCTATGAATAATAGCACATCTGAACATTAATTTTAAAGAAAATTACTCTCCAATATTGGAAGTTTATATACAAAATTAATTCAGAAATTGAAAATATTCTTGAGTTCACTATGACAGGACTTATACCTAATATTTATAGCTGAAAACAAACTGCTAAAAATTTAAGCATTTTTCAGTAAATTTTGCATAAAGCCTAGCTGATTGAATGAGCATAGTCGGCTGAATGAGCACAACCAAGCATAGTGTAAACACATAGAACAACTAAGAAAAACCAAAACTCAATAATTATCCTAAACCCACATAGGTAAACACATACAGAGAGGTAAAGACATACAAACATGTAAACAATGACACAATTTTCCAATGTAGGTTAAACCCACAATCCAAAACTCAATAATTACCCTAAACCTACATAGTTAAACACATACACACAAGTAAACACACACAAATAGGTAAACAATGGAACAATTTTCCAATGTAGGTTAAACCCACAACCCAAAACTCAATAATTACCCTAAACCCACACAATTAAACACATACAAATAGGTAAACACATATAAACAGGTAAACGATGGCACAATTTTCCAATGTAGGTTATATGTGTTAAAAAACACAGTAAATGTGACTGGTAGGACAGTGTCCTACCTTTTTTATCCATGCCAGAAAGCCATAGGAACCTCAGATTCTCAAACAGTAGCTAAGACTGCAACAACCTACAAAAACCTGGCAAAAAACATCAAAATTGTTAGATAGAGACAAAAAATAAGCTAAATAATGAAACTGCAGTTAAATTCATCTACCACAAACCTGAAAAATCCGTTCGGAGCACGAAATGACCATCTTCAACACCAAGCTGAGCGTAATCAACGACAAGGATAAAGGTAGACGAAGAACGAGGCCATACCACCAGACGGGGAAGAAAAAGCAGGCGTAAAAACAACACGAAACAGACGAATACAATGCCGCGAGCTGAAAAACGACCACCTTCGCTGAACAATAAACCACCACCTGGCACTGCAAAGCCACTACCTACATGACGCAAAATAGTGATGGCGGTCACTGCCATTGGAGCAGTCGCGGTCAACAACTGACAGAGTGAACGGACAAGCAATGGTCCCAAACAGAAATGAATGGTGGAATGAACTACCCACAACGTAATGAGGGAATGAAACCCTAAACACTGCCAAATACTTGCCAAACTGGTATTAGTAGGTGGGCTACATGTCACTGCGTGGGAAGGATAGATGTTGTTACGGTTCAAGAGAAATAAATATAACAATCAAGAAATACACATTCAAACCATGTACACCATGATTATCTAGAAAACCCCAATTGGGGGAAAAACCAACCAACAATAGATCTATTATTGTTCTTCGCTACATGTAATACCATGGGCTCAATACCATGAGTCACCAATACTAGGTGCTCAAAACTACAATTGTTAACCATAACTGTTGACATAACCTCAACTCCACCATAGGGTCAAGTTTATCTAACAATCCCCCCTTTAAACTTGACTTTGGGTCTTCCTTGGCCAAATCTAGCCAAATTTGCCAAGTGAGCCAGCCACCACTCACCTCCAGGCCCTACCCCGTCAATGTTAGGGAATTTGATAATCTCACAAGTTGTCCTAGATCAGCTTGCTTCATCATAACACCACATGCATCCCCATATCACCCAAGCGGACATTCAGACTTTACCAGCGATTTACTGGGGTTTAGACTTTACGAGTGATTTACTGGGGTACGCATGCCTTACCAGGTCTTACAGTGGTATACCCATTTACATGAAAATTTCCATTTTATTTTTATTTTTTTTTACTATCTTGACCCACACACAACTTGAACTGTTGCAAGTTTAACCATGCATTTCACCCTGTAAAACTCCTATCCCACTATTTAACCCTTCTCTTGTAACTGGATTTTTATTTAAAATTTCTATTACTCTTTCAGAATAGAAATTTTTCATTAACCATAAAATCTCTTCAACAAATTTCTCTTTAAAAAAAAGAATTACCAGACTTTCTTGATTTTTTAAATTTCCAAAAAATATTCCGGCTTGCATTTTCTTCTTGCTCCTCATTGAAGGAGGCTGCCTTCAGACTTCATTTTTCATTTCAGCTTTGATTGCATTAACATTGAATACATCCACGGGGAGTCGAACCCTGCTATTACATTTCAACTCCTCTGATTCTCCTTCACCCCTGATCACCAGCACATCGTCCTCGATGTGTATTTTGACATCTTTAGACAATCCCGACATATCTAGCTGCAACCGAAATGCTTCGTCGTCTTCTTTGGCGTCCCAGGGCACTCTCGTGCCTTCACATGGCCCTGCACTCGGCCCGCTTGCCAATCCGTGAAACCGGGGGTTATCAACCAGAAAATTCATCGCGTCCATGGCTTGACTTAAGGAACTCGCTCTCGCTGGTGAAAAGGGACCCCAAACATCATTTAACAGAGAGTTGGGATCCGTCTGGCGAGACGGTGGATCCTGGCGCCTCCTCTCATCAATTTCCGGTGGATTGCTCTCTTCTGTCGTGTATTTTCTGGTTGCGACAGTAGACATTTGCCGAATCCGCGCTGTATTTTCCATTCCGTCAGCCGTTTTCTTCCATAACGGTGAAAATACCTTCAGACCGCGGCAATGTTTTAAAATCGCCGGGGTCACCATTATTTTCCTCTGTTAATACAACGTAGCCTCTGGGTGAACCAACTTTAGTGGACCCTGTAATTCAACAGAGCAAATACCCCTGTAATTGCAAAGTATCGAACCATCACTCAGCGGACATCACTAGATTGTGCAACGAGCTATTGCTTCAACCAGCACCACCACTTCGTGGATGGGAACATTTCGATTGTTAGGGTTCAAGAGAAATAAATATAACAATCAAGAAATACACATTCAAACCATGTACACCATGATTATCTGGAAAACCCCAATTGGGGGAAAAACCAACCAACAATAGATCTATTATTCTTTTATCTGGAAAACCCCAATTGGGGGAAAAACCAACCAACAATAGATCTATTATTGTCCTTCGCTAAAATACAGCCAAGCCGGCCAACAGATGTTGTACGCAAAAAGGGTCCGCCAATATGATGGGGTCGTTGGTTGACGTGGAAGTGTTCGCGTAATGGCATCCCTCTGCTCATCGTTCAATATAATTGAAATTGCATGGACTATAGTGTATGATTGACATTTTCTTAACTTCTGCGCCACGCAGTGGGTAACTAGATTGACAGATTATTTACTAGTGAGGAGAAAAATGTATGGGTATGTAATGTTGTTTATATTTTTAAAATATATGTTGGAACTAATTTGAACGGAGTAGTCTAACCACGCGGCTAATTTACCTGGAACTCTCGGTAATCCGTTTATGACGACAGAGAATGACGAGTCAATGACGGTCGGAGAATTCGTTTCGGAGAGCTGGGGTCCTAGGGATGATCGCAGACACGGGGAATTAATTACGCACCTTCCTCCACACCTCCCAACGCAAATCATGAACATGTGACATTACTGTTTTGAATTTGAATTGATCTCCCACTCCATCATTGATATGAATTTGAATTGATCTGTTGTGTTAGTTTGATTTCGAATTGGAGTTATCTAACGAGGCAGAGCAATTTCCCAGATGGCCAAAAGTGGCTAGAATCTGGGCAAAAAAATTTCAAAAATTCTTGTAGAGGCAGTGTTTGAATCTTATTTTTTATGATGAAAATGGACTCAACACCATCAAAAACATCTAAGACACCTAAAATTTTGAAGTTTAACAACTATAAGTTGGATTTACAAAAATCCTTGCCGGATTTTTTCTAAATATGACCGGAATTTCCATAACTTTCTGGGAAACTCCTCCGCCTTGTTCGACTACGCGTTTCGAATTGGAGTTATCTAATGAGACGGAGGAATTGCCTGGACGGCCAAAAGTGGCCAGAATCCGGGAAAAAAAATTTCAAAAATTCTTGTAGAGGCAGTGTTTGAATCTAATTTTTGATGGTGAAAATGGATTCAACGCCATCAAAAACATCTAAGACACCTAAAATTTTGAAGTTTAACAACTATAAGTTGGATTTACAAAAATCCTTGTCGGATTTTCTCTAAATATGACCGGAATTTCCATAACTTTCCGGGAAACTCCTCCGCCTCATTAGACCATGCGTTTCGAATTGGAGTTATCTAACGAGGTGGAGGAATTGCCTGGACGACCAAAAGTGCCCTGAATCCAGGCAAAAAAATTTCAAAAATTCTTGTAGAGGCAATGTTTGAATCTTATTTTTGATGGTGAAAATGGATTCAGCACCATCAAGAACATCTAAGACACCTAAAATTTTGAAGTTTAACAACTATAAGTTGGATTTACAAAAATCATTGCTAGATTTTCTCTAAGTATGACCAGAATTTCCATAACTTTCTGGGCAACTCCTCCGCCTCATTAGACTACGCGTTTCGAATTGGAGTGATCTAACGAGGGGGAGGAAATGCTCGATGGCCAAAAGTGGCCAGAACCTGGGCAAAAATATTTCAAAAATTCTTGTAGAGGCAGTGTTTGAATCTTATTTTTATGGTAAAAATAGATTAGCACCATCAAAAACATCTAAAACACCTAAAATTTTGAAGTTTAAAAAATCACACTGATCAGATTAACAAGCCTTCCAAACAGTGCAGGGAAAGACGCGGTGACGTTTGTTTCCCACAAACATAAGTTTTCCAAATGGACCAAATTTACGATTGAGAGCACTCATGCTACTCAGCTCGTCAATATTGTGCGGATTTGTCCAGAGAGCTGATTTTTCCAGAGATAATGTTTTGTCATCCTAGACAACCTCATCAAACTAGCGGGAATGCTACCTAAGAGACGATTGGCAGAGAGATCCAAGCTCTTTAGTTCCTTCAAATTACCCAACCAAGAAGGGATTTCTCCTTCTAGGCTGTAGTGTTTAAGCCATAACTGCTGTAGGTGTGTCAAATTACCAAGAAAAGCTGGAATCGATCCACTTGACAGATTTTGATAGAGAGACAGGGCCTCCAATTTCGGTAACATGCCAAAGCCTGAAGGAATATCTACAGAGAAATTGTTATACTGCAAGTTCAGATGGCGCAACTCAGCCAGTTCATGGATGTGATGCGGCAAGCTTCATACAAACATGTTCTCTGACGAATCCAGCGTCTACAAAAGGTTGCACGCCAACAGTCCATGGGGTAATGGACCTTTGAAATAATTTTCCGGCAGTATCGCCGCATTCAGATTTTGAAGGCAGAAGCATAGTTAGCAAATTCGAATTCTACTTTGAGTTTGAATTGGATTTGATTACTTAAAAATTAATACGAAATTTTTTTATATATATCTTACAATTATGTAAATATATGTTTTAATCTTCCTTCCTCTGATATATTCATGGCATTACATTGAACGACAACTTGAGATAGACTCATGATGAAGATGCAAACAAATTTGGATTGGTAGAATCGGAGCTGTGAGCACAAGTCACCCATGGTTGGTTCGTTGCTTGATATTTTGGTTTTTCTTTGCTGGATATAAATATAACATTCTTTCTAGTGCATTCTTGACTGAAAGCCCAACATTGAAATTTTGCGGTGCAGGGCAGAGCTGCCTGCAGAGTTGTGTTTCGAATTCGAATCCATTAAAAAATAGAAATAATGATTGTAAACAAAGACTTTTTTAACTGGTTTTTAAGTTTTGGAACTTCTTAAAATATCAAAGCATGGGAGGTATGTGCAGTGCGTGAAATGCCTTGAGTAAACATGAATACCTATTGGCCTCTCGGAGCTTTCATTGTATTGTTTATGGAGTATATAACAGTGATTCAAATTGGATTCTTGAGTGAATGAAGCTTCTTCATAGGATACTAATTTATGAGAAAACTACAAATACAGTTTTTATTTTTATTTTAGAATTTACTTATTTAATATAATATTATTCCTAAACACAAACAAATCACAAATACATACGTCATTAAAACCTTTATTTTTCACATCTTAAATCATTTACATGTGTGGAAAACCAAATATTACTTAGCAGAAGTTCCACCGGTCTCCAACTATTACTCCCCTCATTGTGGAAAACCTTCAACATCGTCTTCTGTGCAAACAATGTTTCCACCACTCGAAAAATTGTCCATTCAATGAACCATGACCCATCATCTACATTCTTATGACTAGGTGGAAAAATAAATCATATCATAAAATTCAATTTAATCGAATTAACCAACCCAAAAAAGTAATTCAATCAGAATGTAAAATATTTATTTCGTGAAATTTAAATGTTTTTATTCTTCAGAGAAGTCGTATTTCATAGTGAGAAAAATGTTTAATTTACAGAATTTATAAACACAAAATAAAAGATTCATTATCTCAAAATAAAATACTCATTATCTCCCATACATATATAAAGAGTAAGTATTCGACCATAGAAAGGATGAATATCATGGTGATTTTAATATTTTAAGTCTTGGTTAATCCAGTAAGTATGTTGGTAAAGATGTTTGATATATACTTTAGGGTGATCATAGTTATGGTTGTGAAATTTCAAATTAAAAAACATCAATAAAATTAATGTTAAATTGGCTTATAACCTTGAAAATGAAACCAAGTAATATGTTTTAATACTTTTATACGGAATAACTAATCATATTATTTATCAATAATTTTAAAGGTTTAGAATAATGATAAAAAAAAGTCAAATAAGAGTTGGAAAATATTATATTGATTGAATGTGAGGTTGAAACTTAAATGTTAAGTGATAAAAGAGTGGATGGAGTGGAGAATAAAGATGATGCAATTTCTAAACAAAAATTTATAAAAGTTGGGATTTGGAATAGTCCAAATAAGTCAACTCAAGTGGTGAAAACCATCTCTACTAGTAGATCCAATAAACTCTTTGTAAAAAATAATGAGGCTATGATCATAATCATAGTTGGTCCTAGTCTTCTCTCTAGAATGGTTAAGAAATAAACATAAACAACCCTTATAGGAAGGTTTCATTTAAATCAATATACAAAGAAAGGATTGCTAAGTGGATGAAATACCAATAGCGTAGAATGCATGAATATTTCCTCCTTGGCTCTCATGGGTTTCAACACCTTTATCTATGGATAACTTGAAATTTTTGAATGATGGAAGATAGGTTTGGGATGCTTCAAATATGAAAATTTATTAATGGAATCCATGTTTCAACCCATTGTGGGGCACATCTCCAAACATTCAATATGAGTCTAGATTCCATATCTACCTATAGAATTCTAGAGTGAAATATATTATGGGGTAATTAGGGACAAACTTGGCATATTCTTAAAGATATATAAGCCTACCTAAATTATCCCAATAAAATTGTTGCTAAGATATGCATTGAGGTGTAAGTGAATGACATTTTGTAATGTGTTAGTTGGGAAATTGAGGATAAAATTGTGATTTGGAAACTATCATTCAACTAATTGAATGAAAGTGAGTTGGTAGATGTAGGATGGTGCTATTAATTCCTTCCCAATGTACAATGAATGAATCTCCATGCCCACTGAGTTCGCCACCAACTTCAACCATAGACGAATTAAATATAAAGACCACTCAGAGCAAAGGAAATTGATGTGCATGAGCCATTTTTCATGAAGCATGTGACACTAGGATGAAATCTTAAATTCGTGGACAAAAAATGAAAGACAATTAGACCCTGTTGCCCTTTTTCCTATTTAATCATGCCATGGACTAGATTGAGTGGGAGGTAAATGACCTTGCCCCAAACAATACATTTTCCAATGATGTCATGTTTATAGATGGAGCTCGAACATCTTGGAATTCTAAACATGATTAAGGGATAGGGGTATGATTAATTAAATCTTGATCCATCTCTATTCTACCTTCACTAAGGGTGGATCCTTTCTTTTCCAATGCACCTGCCACTAAATTTAGACATGCCTTCACACATGGAAATGCTCCAACCACTCAAATTGAGAAGCAAATAGAGTAATCCTTTGAAGAAGGGGGGGATGATAAAAGCACGACACCTTCTTGGCCTTTATTACTTATTGAATGACAAACATTGAGTCACCAAAAACAACAGTCTAGTTATTTTATTTAAGAGAGATATTTCCAAACCTTTCTAGAAAGCAAAGAACTTAACTTGGTTGTTGGTCGTAACACCAAGTCCCCAAGCAAATTGCGACACAATTTTTCCATCAAATATAACTATTGCCCCTCCTGTCCAACTCCCCAAATCTATCTTGCAATTTAACATCTACATTATTAACCTCTTTATCTTTGTATAATTGAATGGGACCCTAGGAGTCCTCCTCCTCTACCATTTTCCTCTTACACTATTCTCATGGGACACTTTTTCTAGGGAGGTCCTACCATAATCATAAGGAGCATTCCTCATATGGACTATGTCACGACTCCAATCCTAACCTCAACTTATTTTTTTCATAAAAACAAAAAAAATTTATAGCTTGAAGGTTTACAAAATCCACATACCAGCTTTAATTTCATATTTATTCACATTTTTCCATATTATATGATTTAACATTGTTCTTCTTTATCAAGGAAAGCCTTTTGGTTTCCCCAATATAGGTTACAATTACAACTGACACATTGTAACACCCTCCTCCCACATCTACCCAAGTAACTAGCCAAACGGGGTAAACACATGACAAGAGGCTACTATGATTGGATTCAACCTCCCATGCGACCTTAAGGAAGTAGAATCGATGGAAACACAACATACTAACCTTTCAAATAAGCTATAGGACTCCCAGGAACAATTCTAACCACTCAGGAAGCTAGCCCTCGGTCCCATTGAATTTTTTGACCACTTGACCATTGGACGCTCTCATGCTATAGGCATTCCAGCATCTAGGAAGCTTTGGACGCTCTCAGGACAAGGCATGTTGGCATCCAGGACTATTCTTAGTTTTGTGCCAACGTCCTCGGTATTTGAGCTATTTTTTCAAGCCCAGAGCCCAGGTCACTGCCCAGAATTGAATGACCTTCAGATCATTAAGATAACAAGGACACAGTGATGCAAAAGTAAATACTTGAACAAGCCCATAACTAGAACCCTACTAGCCATGATAAGCGTTTTTTCAAACATATCACAAATATGTAATCTACAAGTGTAAACAACAGAGCTAAGCATAGGGATCTCATACTTATTTTAGAATCGCTAAGAACCATTTTCCCCTCCTATTATTTGTTGCATTATCATCTATTAGGTCATAGAAACATTGTCTATTCATTTACAAGTAAAAACATGATGAGAGCCATACATAACCACTGTCATAAAACACATACATAACCAGCATACTAGCAACATAAATACCAATGAAATCATAGCATTATGATCCACATATAAACAAGTATAATACTCATATAGATACAAGGAGAAATAACCTCATATTGATGATGAAAAATCCAAACCCGGGATGGGACTACCACGTTCCACCTAAACATAGGGTGGTTGAGCCAAATCTCTCTTCAACCACTGAACCTCATGCCATATTCCAAGCATGAATGTGGGACTCAAACCAAAAGAACCAATAAGGGAATAATGAGGCTAAACCAACTCACCTTTATCAATAGAAACCAGGCTTTACCACAATCCATCCTGGATCACTATGCCAACATAATAAACATGTAATAATAGGCTTTACCATGATCTCCACCTGATCACTAGGACAAAATGAGCATGGATGCCACTCGATTTCTCCACCTACATTGTGAGGAATTTTCTTGTCTCCTAATCTCTCAGGATTTACCGCAATCCATAGCCTAATCTAGGGGTCACTAGGCCCGAAACTGAGACACCAACCTCTAGGATTTACCGTATGTCTTGTCATTCATCGGCAAAGATTCCTAGGCCCAATCAAAGTCAACCAACTCTAGGATTTACCGTATATCCTACCATTCATTGATAATGACTCCTAGGCCCACCGAGGCAAAAAAATCTTGGGTTTACTGCAACCCATAGTCTGGCTCAGGGGTCATTAGGCCAGTGGCTTTAGCATGATCCACAGTCCGGTTCAGGGACCAGTATGCCATGTGCTCTATCATTCAAAGATCAACCTCACTCAACTTCAAATCCATTTGAAAATCTAGCTCAACCAAAACATGAGAACCCCATCACAGCATGGCTATCTGAAAATGTCAAGGCTAGGCTGAAAACAACATCACACCTAGAAAATCCCATACCATAATAACAAAAAGAAACACATGAAATACCATGCATGCCAAATATAGCAAGGAAAATACACATGCAAATCGATACCTAGAAAGAATACTGATGTTGCTTCTTGATCCTGCTCTTCCTTGCTTGATCTTTGCTTCCTGTTGCCTTCTTTTACTTTCTCGATCCAACACCAAAATGCTCCAAGAAAAATCTAAGTGTCCCATAGTGAGAGAGAGAGAGAATAATGAGAGAGCTCCAAAAATGAACTATCCAAAGGTTATAAACTGATCCTCATAAGCCTTTTATCAATTAGGCCTCTTTGTTCTTCATTTTCCATTATTTTCCTTCAATTTCCTCTTTACATGCAACCCGTGACCTTTCACCTTCCTTTTCTCCTGATTTCCATCATTTTCATAAATAAATGTGCCAAAAATGTCATTTTTACTTTCCAAAGCCTTTTCCATTGCCTTTTCCAATTTCCTTAGCCTCAATAAACGAAATGAACACCCACACTAGGATGTCTTTCCCAATATTCATCTTGGAATAAGTGTCCCATAAATAGTGGTTATTATTTTTGCCTTTATTAACTTTTATTACATGGAATTTTCACCAGGGATGTTACAGAACCCTCCCCCTTAGGGGACACCATCCTCGGTGTTCAACCACACCTATACCTTAGCAAAACCATTGAAAAGAAAACATATTGCCATGGATCTTTATAACATAGCTTGATGCAGTATTTACAATGATCGCCCCATTGAAAAGAAAACCAACATGACAACATAACAAGCATAACATCATGATGACATGACACCCATACCGCTTATTGGAGATTTATAACACAACTCATGGTGGTATTTACATACATATACATATGTACATATACCAAAACAACATCGAAGATGTACCAAAACATATACCAAAACACCATACCAAAATTGCTTTTCCTCAACCAGTAAACAAGGAAGGATACATAGCCCAGATCTATTCTCCCATCTCCCATGTAGATTCATCAGGCCCAAAGTGCTTCCACAACACTTTAACCTGCTTGATTCCTCGGTTTTGGAGTATGAGTAACTTTTTCTAGAATATACACTAAGGCTCAAGCTAGAATTGTCCGTTTGGTTTCGCCTGCAATGCAGAGTAGTCAATCACATGATCAACATCTTTAACATAATTCTTAAGCAATGACACATGGAAAAAATCATGGAATTTCACTATCGGAGGCAGTGTAAGTCGATAGGCTAATGGCCCAATCCTCTCAACAATATTGAAGGGGCCACAAAACCGTGGTGCCAGCTTGGTTCATGATCCAATATGTAAGGAGTTGTTCTTTGGTTTGATGCACAAGTACATATTTTCCCCAACTTGGAACTCCTTGAACAACTTTTTTTGATCTGCATAGCTCTTCTGCTATCCTGTGTTGTCTTTGGATTTTCTTTATAACCCACATTTCCTGTTCCATGTCCGCCAACATGTCTAGTCCAATCAACACCCTATTAGTTGGATCACTCCAATTGATGGGAGTATTGCAACTCCACCCATACAATGCCTCAAAAGGACTCATCCTCAAATATTCCTGATACCCATTATTGTAAGCAAACTATACCAGTGGAAGATACTCTTCCCACTTTCTCTGCTGATGCATCACATGCACCCTCAACATGTCCTCCAATTTCTTGTTGACCCTCTCAATCTATCCATTTGTTTGCAGATGATAAGTTGTATTGAAGACCAACTATGTACCCAAACTTGCAAACAACTCCTTTCAAAACTTGGAAGTGAACTTTGCATCCTTTTCTGACACAATCTTCTTTAGGACATCATGCAATTTGACCACATCTCTGATGAATACCTATGCTACATTGCTAGCTGATAATGTAGACTTTATTGGAAGGAAGTGTGCAACCTTTGTCCACCTGTCCATGACAACCATGATCCAATCATGTTGTCTCATTGTCCTTGACAAGCCTGTGATAAAGTCTATGGAAATGACCTCCCATTTTCACTATGGAATCACAATCGGCTATGGAATTCCACTTGGATTATTACATTTTTCCTTGACACGCTGACAATCGAAACACCTAGCCACAAACTCTGCTACATCCTTCTTTAGATATGGCCAATAATATAATTTCTTCACTATAGTCAACGCATTCTGATAGCCTGAATGACCTAAATATGGTTTCACATGAAACTCTCTCACATAAAATTCAACCACCATATTTCACATATATAGAAGTTTTTATTGCTAGTAACATATTGATTTATAATAGTTAAGTTTCTCCTGCTCCCTTTTCCTGCACCTTTCTCTTCATATTAGTATTCTTGCATAGATAAAAAAATTTATATCGGAACAATATACATACATAAACCCATTTTTTTTCTTTCCAGAGTTACAAAGAAAACTTTGGTTACACAACCATAATTTCCTTTTCTATGTTAAGGTTTAATAATTATCTTAGATTTCATGATTATATGCCAAATCCTCCTCGAGCCTCCTAACCATAAGTTAGATTTTTATCCAACATCCCCCGAGCTTCAATCCTTTTCTAGCCAAGTAGCAACACCCTTTTAGATCAATAAGTCTTTATATCAACCCCAAGAAACACCCTTCTTTTGAGAAAGGGATATCCACCGGTGTTTATCTCCCACTGGTGGCATGCAATCATTCTTTTTCCCTCCCATAGTGATCCAACACGAGAGTAGTATCAGTTTAATGGAATTTATCTCCAACCATTAATATATTTCAAACTCTCAAATCAGCTCCCTTTTAGTTCAATGTCTTTTTTCTCTAGCCATTATTAGATGTTCGTTCTTCTCTCCTTTTCCAGTTTGAAGATCTGGCCTCCTTTGTTACCGTTCCTTTTTGTTACTTCCCCCATTATTGGAATGTAACTATTTTATTCTTTTAACTACCTTCTGACTTAGAAAATAATTTTTCAACTCCCTCAAGTGACCTTGTCACATTTCTCCAAAATATGTGTGTGTGTGTGTGTGCGCTTATCTTTTAATCATAACATATTCCTTGTATTTAAATGATGTGCGCCTACATAATTTTCATAACATAAACACATGGTTGATTACATTCTAACTAATCATTCAAAATACATAATCTCTATACTTAAATTATTCAAGGAATTTAACTTTAAGTCATAATGTTTTGAATCACTTCACCAGGGGTATTACAGATTATCCATCTTTTTTCCCAAGATTTACTCTTGGCAGGAGATTTTGTAATGCCCATAGGATATACAATAGCAACCTTTCAAACGAAAAAATTGATTATGTTGGAATTTGGTTGTCATTAATGTCAACCCAAGTAGCAGTGAAAAGAAGCCTTGCTTTTGATGAGGAAAATATTCATGTTTTTTCTCTCATAGCCATCATCATTTTATTGTCCTCGTCCTACCGATTCCAATGGTAGGTGGCATGACCAAAACGCCTCACAATTGAGGAGATATGGCCTGTCAAGTTAGGAGCCCCATAATGTGGTCAAGGTGCCCCTAATGAGGTGCTAATGGAAACTTGATGATTGGTCAAATTTAAGCTTGATGATTGATGACCATTGGAATTATATTCAAAAGAATCTTAGATAATTTACTGCTTTGAATTGTCCAAGTCAAACCTTGAAATGTGACTTCTTTCATTATGAAACTAGCATAAAATAGTGAATCAAGTCAGCTCCCTAAAAATGTTTCTTAGAGATTCAGGTCAACCCCTTTTAGAATTAAATTTATTTGTTTATTTTAGTGTTTGACTTAGGGATTATGTCCATGTCATCCCCTCCTTTGAAACCCCTTCTTCTTCTATAAATAGAGAGCTTAACTCTCTCCAAAGGGCATAAAATTCACTTGTTGCCATCAAATAATTTCACTCTCTTCTAAGGCTAGGGAAAAACATTAGATCAACAATATAAATTTGTTCAAGCTGTATCTTGGGCTTCATTGTTTTTATTTTAGTTAATGTTTTTTATTATATTCTTTGATTTGTGGTAATGATATTCAATGCTTTGAAAGAAATTAAATTCGAGTGAAATATTAATTCACCCACCCTCTCAGTATTCCCAACAATTGGTACCAGACTAAGTTACTTCAGTTGCAACCTAATAGCTGGAACACACATCTTAGGAGATCAGAAATGGGAAATTCAACGAAGAATGCATCTAAACGATCAAGTGAAGTATTCTTAAATTGGAAACTAGGGCCAAACTCCATGTGGGTCATCTTATTTATGGAAACTGATAATTTTCTTGGATCCTTCTCATCCAGAGGTGTAGGATTGATCTAAAGATCATCCAATTCCAATAAGTATTCATGGAGTTATGAATTTATTTGTGTTATAAGACAATTCGTCAAGGTTGGCCAACAACTAAATAACACCCACATGTGCTCAACGTTTTAGTATAAAAAGAGGTGGCTTGCAAGTCATTTGTACACACTCTTCTTGTGATCTCTTCCTCTTCACTTGTCTTTGGGTTTTGGTGGGAGGATAGATCCTAAGAGATATGCTGCCCTAAGAAGAGTTGCACTAGATACTGCCATGGGGAAGAAGGATCTATGCATCTCCTAGAAGATGATGCCCTAGCTCTATGTGCCCTAGATTTAGGGCATTGTCATGGTGAAGATGCCTAAGACAAAGTCATGTGGAAGCTGCCCAAGTGACAAGCATATTTGGAGGGTTGTTTGAGGACCATTAAGAGGAGTTTCTAGGTGCCCAAGTGCCCTAACTAGAATAGTTAGGAACAACAAAGTGAAAAAAATATTTGGAGGGTTTTTTGAGGACCATTGAGAGGATTTTAGGGCTGCCCGAGTTCCTTAACCAAAACAATTAGGAACAACAAAGTGACAAGCATATTTGGAGGGTTGTTCAAGGACTATTAAGAGGAGTTTAGGGTTGCCCAAGTGCCCTAACTAGAATAGTTAGGAACAACAAAGTGACAAGTAGATTTGGAGGGTTGTTCACGGACTGTTCAGAGGAGTTTAGGGCTACCCAAGTGCCCTAACCAGAATAGTTAGGAACAACAAAGTGACAAGAAGATTTGGAGCAGTGTTAGAGGTGTGTTAGGTCAAGGATATTGACCAGATTTGGATTAGATTCAAAGCAACCTGTGGGAGCTAAGCATTGGGTTAACATGGAGTGTTGAATACCCAAAGGGAGTGCAACATGATTTGATGGATGCAACAATATGGTATATTGCAAAAGCATGGTGCAATAACGTGCATGGAACAACATGTTTAGACGAAGCAGTTGGACAGTAGCGAGCAATGCAAGGGATAACAAGTTAATACATGTGACAACTGCAGGCATGCTGACACATGAGACAGCTGCAAGCATAGTGAAACATGGGACATCTGCAAGCATGATGAAGCATGAACAACAACAAGAAGCTTGGGATAGCTGCAAGTATGGTGAAGCATGCACAACAGCAAGAAGCATGGACAACAACAAGCATAGTGCTAAAAGTATTGGGACAACAATATAGTACTTGGTGCAAAAAACACATGGGTGATAGCATGGTGTATCTATAGCACCAGGTACATCAGTGATAAACACTAGGACAACAACAACATGAGGTTTAGCATTGTGATGATGGGTGGAGCATGGTGCAACACGGTGAGGTGCAACATGATGACGAGATGTAGCACAATGATAGGTGAAGGAGTCACCTTAGAGAATCAATTGAAGCAGCATGTCTTCAACTGATCTCACATATCATCTTCCTAGAGATGATCTATGCTCTTATCTAGATAAGTCAAAGTGTTGACTTTTGTTGTAAATGTATTATCTCTCTCTCTCTCTCTCCATTTCACTATTGAAGAACATATAAGAAGAATTGATCAAGGGTTTCCCCACATTGGGGTTTGTCCCAAGCTAGTGCCAGATCTTGTGTCCTCTTGTCTTGGCTTGTCTTCTACGATTTATATTTATGTTCTATCTGCAATTTACTTTAATGTTGATGTGATTGCTAATCTAGAAAAGGTATTGAGCTAATTGTGAAAATTGAAATAAATTGCTCTAGCATAAAACATACCTAAAATTAACATGGTATCAGAGCTGAGGTGAAGACAAAGCCCAAGCAAGAGTGAAATATCAATCACCAAAGACAATTGGGAAATGACAAAAGGAATAATGGATTCCTCATCCCTCTTCTAATTCACCAAGGGTGAAGTCGAAGCAGAGAATATTATCAGAATGGCGCTGCAGAAGTTTTTGATGGCCTACCTAAAGATCACTTCAATGGGAAGTCTAGATCTAAGGAAAGGCAGATGCCATTATGTGAAGGAGTGCCAAAATGGTAGGGACACATCACTTGATGATGATAACAACCACTCTAGGGACATCTTCAATGATCAAAAGATCAATGAAAGTGTAGGTCATCAAGGAAATGGCTAACTCTTCAAGAAAGCAAGGAACCCCAGGTATGAAGAATCAAATGTTGTTTCTGATAAGATAAATAAGTGTTATCTTGTGTTGGCCCTCTCCTTCAATTTCTTTGGGAATTTGGCTTATTGATTGTAGTGCTTCAAGGCACTCCATCGAATAGAAGGGTTCTCTCTCTCTAATTTGGTAGAGATGAAAACATTCGTGGGATTATAATTGGAGTCGATGCCACCTATCTCGGAAAGGATGTTACCCCTCAATTGAATGAGGGTAACTCAATTCATTTACAAAATCTCTTTTATGTACCTGATTGCAAGAAGAACCTAGAGTCCATTTCGGCAATGGAAGTCAAAGGTTGTAGGGTGGCATTCATCGATCGAAAGGTACGTATTTGAAAACAAAATTTTCAAAGATGCTTTTACTCATGGGTTTAGGGTTGGAAATTTGTATCAAGTTGTAGGAAGTCCATTTGGGACCATGTCAATTGACACATATCACCGAGGGTTTGTGAGTCAGATGATGAAAAGGATGATTGAATTGAAAAGGAGCATGAAGGCACATGTCTAATATGTACCGAAGGAAAATATTATAAGGGAACCATTCCCCTCATGTAGTAGGTCCACAGGTTTGGAACAACCCAAGAAGGTTTGAGATTCATGATCAAGAATCTCATGTGTGCAGGTGGAAGAAAGCCCTTCATGGCTTGAAGAAAATCACCCCGGGTTTGATATAAGAGGATTGATAGCTGTCAAATGAAGCCAATCCAAACCATTGTTTGAAGGTTGTGGATGATAGACCTCTCATACCAACACCTTCTGAGAACAACCTATTTCTGATAGATGTAGACCCTCTCACTTGCAAAATAAGAGGGAGTTGGATTCAAGATGTGGAATGGTAAACTACAAGCCCATGACTACCTCAAGGACCTTAACTTTCAGAATTTATATGTTGGTGATGCCAGACTAGATTTGGGAAATGCCTCTGAGTTTCATAAACTCATTTTCATTGATGTTCTTGGTGAACTTCCGTCTAGATATATGTTTTGCTGTTAGCATGGTGAGCTCATATTTGGCTGAGCCTCACTAGATTGGTGCCAAGAATCTTCTAAGATATATTTGAGGCACAATCTCTCATAGATTGAGATACACTGCCATAAAAATCAAGCTGCATGATTATGCTGACTGGGTAGGTAGTGTGGAGGATCACTAGAGCACTTCTCAGTGTTGGTTCAGTTTGGGTTCTGCTTCGATATCATGGATGAGTAGGAAGCAGAAGTCAGTTGATATAAGCGTCGTCGAGACCGAATACATAGCCACGAGTATGATCTCGTATGAAGCTGCCTAGTTGTGGAAGCTCTTCAATGAGTAGTTTGTACACATGATGAATACCACCATATCTTCTGCGAAAACTAGGGGTGGATTTGATTGTTGAGGAATCTTGTATTTGATGATTTCTCCAACAAATAAACATCAGATACTACCTTATTTGGGATATGGTAAGTCAATGAGTGAGGAGGCTCCATCACATTGAGATTGATGTACAAGTCGCAGACATTTTGTTAAAGCCCCCGGGAAAGGTCAAATTTGTGTCTTTCCTGAACAACTTTGAGTTGTTGAGAGATCTTCGTATAAGGGTCGTACATGTTGCATGCATTGAGATGTGGGAGCTCTGGGGGGCTTGGGGTACTTACTGGAGCAACACACAACCATAGGGCGATTCACGCTCCCCTGATGGTGCGCTGTGTACAGGGTGAATAACTCAACCTTCCCTTGTGATACCCTAAGGCGACTTTGGGACGAGATGATTCATTCTCCTATGAGCTAGGATGATTAGTTCTCCTGTGGGATAGGATGATTAGTTCTCCTATCGAGGCATCCTACCCATGCAGTCTGGGACTCATGGGATGTACCTCTCATCTGATCAATGAGCAGGGAAATGGGGTTAGGGACCATAGTAGTACTATCAATGGACGCATCGTTATATCTAGCATACTCCCTATGCTAGGATGACCTCCAACTGATTTGGGATCAGTATGAGTGGTTTGAGACACTCTCTTGTGATATTGATCTGGGATCAATAAAACTGACTTTGGGTCAATAAAATTGATATGACACCTTCTCCTCATATGGAACTGAATTCAAGTCAGTAAAAGTGATATGAAACACTCTCTTCATATGGAAATGACTTCGAGTCAGTAGAGAATGGTATGAGATATTCTCGAGCAATTATTCCTCTTCATGGTTCAACATAACAGAGCAGAGCTCAGCAAAATAGAGCTCAGCAGAGAAAAGCAGAGAAAAGAAGAGCAGAGCTTAGCAGAGTAGAGCAGAGTAGTGTAGGGCATTGATGGTAGAGATAGTACAATCGGACATATGGATCAGTGGATGGAGTTCTCCCTAGTTGAGAGGGAGTGTTAAAATTGGCAACTAGGGCCAAACTCCATGTGGGTCATCTTATTTATGGCAATTGATATTTTTCTTAGATCCCCCTCATCTAGAGGTGTAGGATTGATCTAAAGATCATACAATTTTGATAAGTATTCATGGAGTTATGAATTTATTTGTGTTATAAGACAATTCGTCAAGGCTGGCTGGCAACTAAATAACACCCACATGTGTTCAACGTTTTAGTATAAAAAGAGGTGGCTTGCTAGTCATTTGTACACACTCTTCTTATGATCTCTTCCTCTTCACTTGTCTTTGGGTTTTGGTGGGAGGATAGATCCTAAGAGATATGCTACCCTAAGAAGAGCTGCCCTCGATGCTGCCATGGGGAAGAAGGATATACGCAGCTCCTAGAATATGATGCCATAGCTCTATGTGCCCTAGATATAGGGTGTTGTCATGGTGAAGCTGCTTAAGAAAAAGTCATGTTGAATTTTCCCAAGTGAAAAGCATATTTGGAGGGTTGTTCGAGGACTGTTGAGAGGAGTTTAGGGCTGCCCAAGTGCCCTAACCAAAACTGTTAGGAACAACAAAGTGACAAGCATATTTGGAAGATTGTTTGAGGACCGTTGAGAGGAGTTTAGGGCTGCCCAAGTGCCCCAACCAGAATAGTTAGGAACAACAAGGTTACAAGCATATTTGGAGCATTATTTGAGGACTGTTGAGAGGAGTTTAGGGTTGCCCAAGTGCCCTAACCACAACAGTTAGGAACAAGAAAGTGACAAGCATATTTGGAGGGTTGTTCGAGGACTGTTGAGAGGAGTTTAGGGCTGCCCAAGTGCCCTAACCAGAACAATTAGGAACAAGAAAGTGACAAGCATATTTGGAGGGTTGTTTGAGAATTGTTGAGAGGAGTTTAGGGCTACCCAAGTGCCTTAACCAAAATAGTTAGGAACAACAAAGTGACAAGCAAATTTGGAGTAGTGTTAGAGGAACGTTGGGTCAAGGATATTGACAAGATTTGGATTAGATTCGAAGTAGCCCATGGGAGCCACGTGTTCAGTTAACATGGAGTGTTGAATACTTGACAGGAGTGCAACATGATGTGATGGATGAAACAGTATGGTATATTGCAGCAACATGGTGCAGTAAGGTGCATGGAACAACATGCTTAGATGCAGTAGTTGGACAAGAACAAGAAATGCAAGGGACAACAAGCTAATACATGGGACAATTGTAAGCATGGTGACACATGAGACAACTGCAAGCATAGTGAAACATGGGACAACTGCAAGCATGGTGAAGCATGAACAACAACAAGAAGCTTGGGACAGCTGCAAGCATGGTGAAGCATGGACAACAACAACATTGTAAACCATGGACAACAACAAGCACAATGATACAAGTACAAGTAGATTGGGACAACAGTATAGTACTTGATGCAACGAGGACACAAAACAGCAATGGTGCAACAAGCACATGGGTGACAGCATGGTATAGCCGTGGCACTAGGTACAACAGTATAAACACTGGGACAACAACAACATGAGGTCCAACATTGTGATGATGGGTGCAACATGTTGCATCACGGTGAGGTGCAACATGATGATGAGATGCAACACAATGATAGGTGAAGGAGTCACCTTAGAGAATCAATTGAAGCAACATGTCTTCAACTGATTTCACATATCATCTTCCTAGAGATGATCTATGCTCTTATCTAGATAATTCAAAGTGTTGACTTCTGTTGTAAATGTATTATCTCTCTCTCTCTCTCTCTGCTGAACTATTGAAGAACATATAAGAAGAATTGATCAAGGGTTTCCCCACATTGGGGTTTGTCCCTGGCTAGTGCCACATCTTGTGTCCTCTTTTCATTGCTTGTCTTCTACGATTTATATTTATGTTCTACCTATAGTTTACTTTAATGCTGATTTGATTGCTAATGTGGAAACATTATTGAGTTAACTGTGAAAATTGAAATAAATTTCTCTAGCATAGAACATACTTAAAATTAACAAGTATACAATATTGTAGTAATCTCAACATATGCTACAACTATTGAGTTCGATGAAACAAAATATGAAATATGGGAATCCATAATGGAAGTCTATTTGAAAGATCATGGTTATGATGTATGGGATTATGTTGTTTCTGGAAACACATTTACAGATGAATCAAGAAGGTATAATACAAAAGAAATGAATTTTGTTCTTAGTGCTCTATCATATTATGTGAAATTCAATATTGGTCAATGCTCATCAACAAAACATCTTTGGGAGAAGCTTCAAAATATCTACTTAAAGAAGCATGGAGGTCAATATGATGGTGATGATGATACTAAAAGTAAAGATCCTAGTGATGATGAAGAAGAAGCAAAAGTGGATGTGGATAGAGAATTGACCAGTGATTTAAGTGATCTTCATAAAACAAGGAAGCAAAATCAAATACTTGAAGTTGAAAATATTTACAAGAAAAAGGAACTTGATGCGACTATGGTATAAATAAACAGGATCAAGAAATAAAATGAATGACAAAAGGAACAAAATTAGGATTTTGACAAAGCAGCATAAGGAATTTCCTTCCCACGATGTCAAGTTGAGCAAGGAGAAAAGAGAGACAAAATCTTAACAACCAAGCTAATGGAAATTGTTTTGAAGATGCAAGATGTTGAAAAGAAGAAGCATGTCATTAAATGAAAAGGACTGAGAAATTATTAAGAGATGTAAGGAGCTCTGGAATCCCTTTCAACAACTAGGGTTCCAACCTAACTATTCAATATTTGCTTTGTTTGCATGTATTTTATACATATGCCTTACGTAGATTGTTTAATGATGAATCATGTGATTTGGAAAAAAAATCTATTTCTTTTGTAGGCATGGTTGCTGGTCAATCTAGCTCTTATTTAGTTTTGTATAACTCTATGCTGAAATTTAGTTCTCGCATTTTGGTGGTAGAAGAAATTTCTTCCCTTAATGTACCTGTGGATGAGGAAGCTTTCTATTGTGAAAAATATTTTTTGGACAATGACTTGATTTGCAGGTGTAATGGGTACTATTTGTGACTGGCTGATCTGGATCTCTAAGACATGGAAACCCTTTTTGAAACACAAGCTAAATTTTTACCATGTCGCTCAATGTTTCTTCAATGTAGTTCTTGATAGTATTGAGGAAAAGATGGCCATTTGTGAAGTTGGGCCATGGTTTTAGGGGAGTGTTGGCCTCTTCATTTATCCTTAGACTCCCACTTTTGACACAGTAATGATATCGATCTCCACAATCCCAGTTTGGGTAAGGCTTTCAAACTGTCCCTTACATTTCTTGAATCGCACATCGCTTTCCTCCATTTGGAATGCACTAGGAAAATTCTATTGTCGTTGTCTTGAAACATAAAAAAATTACAAGACTACTTATGCCCACATTTGTGTGGAGATGGAATTCAACAATGACTTTCTCATGGAGATTAATTTGATGGCTCCAAAAGCTTGAATATGAGAATATTTCACTTCGGTGATGCTATGAAATGGGGCATGTAGTTAAAAATTGCCCCAAGCGTTCTCAAAATAGAAAGGACTAGAAAAAAACCTAAAGACAAAAACAGTGGGAAGAAGAGCAAGGTGACCACTATATGATATTCAGAGAGGAAGAGCTTCGGGACAAGAAAGAAAGAGATGACAAGAAGGAAGAATATGTAGTAAAAGGAATTGCATATGTGGCAACAAAATTTAAGCAAGAAAAATTGTTTGTTAATGTGGATCCTTTAGTCACCAATAAGGATTCCCTAGATGTCGCGTTAGTGGAAAAGAAACAAACCTTTGTGGAAAATGGATTGCCTTCAGAAACCACAAGGAAGATCATTAAAAAGGAAACTTCTTGGGCATATCAAGTGGTTGAGGAAGATTTCAAGAATATTATCATGCATTTGTTGAAGAATGATCCACTGGAATTTGCAGAAAATGTGGGTTAGATTCAGGTTGGGAAAAAAGGGAAAAAATAATTCACCAAGAAAAACAAGAAGTCAAACTAGATCAAAATAAAATTATAGTGAAAAATGGAATGTAAATGCACTGTCTATATTTTGGAATAATTTTTAGTGGGAAAGGGACTAAACTTTTTGTGTCAATTGGAACTTGTTTGAGGTTTTGGATTGAGCCTCGATGCTCAATATGAAAACTACATAGAAGATTGGAATATGTAAAGTTTTTGGCCTTGTAATCCATATTATTTTAATAATACAAGTCTCTACATGTTTCATTTGAAAAGACAAGGATAGATAAATTTCTCACTTAAATATGAAGGAAAAATAAGCGGGTGAAGCTCCATGCAATGGAGGCACAAACTCCAAGCTCCCATAGAGCAATATTGAAGAGAATCCTGAAAAAAATCCTTCAAAGGAGAAATCAAAACGAAAGATAGAAGATTGAAGGTGTTGTATTCCAAGAAGTTACGTTGAAGCCATCAAGGACAAGGAACAACAAAGGACTGATCCACCTCCAAGAAAGAATGTTTTTAGAAGATCATCAAGGCAAGACATTTCATCTAGGAAAAATCATATATTTTATGGATATTATTTTTCATCTACTAGCTTTTGACATAAGGATAGAGATTACAATGCTTATGATAGGGATGATTATCAAGGTCATCATCAAAACCCTAGAACAAAGTTTGTAGGAACACAAGATAGATATCCAAATGGCTTCGATAGCAGAAAGTATGGGTAATTTGTTCCGTAATACAATTTGAAACCGACCTAAAATAATGAATCAAGTCATCTTCCTAAAAATATCTTAGAGATTCAGGTTTGCCCCTTTTAAAATTAAATTTATTGATTTATTTTGGTGGTTTACTTATGGCTTATGGGTGTGTTAGCCCCTCCTTTCGAGCCCCTTGTCCTTTTATAAATAGAGAGATTGACTGTCCCCAAAGGACATAAAACTCACTTGCTATCATCAATAATTTTTCTCCCATATTGAACGTTTGGAGATGTGCCCCACAATGGGTTGAAACATGGATTCCATTAATAAATTATCATATTTGAAGCATCCCAAAACTATTTTCCATCATTCAAAAATTTCAAGTTATCCATAGCTATTTTAAAAAGGAAGGTGTTGAAATCCCTGAGAGCCAAGGATGAAATATTCATGCTTTCTATGCTATTAGTATTCCATCCATTTAACAATCCTTTCTTCGTATATTGATTTACATGAAATCTTCCTATAAGGGTTTCTTATGTGTATTTCTTAACCATTCTAGAGAGAAGACTAGGACCAACTATGATCATGATTGTATCCTCATTATTCTTTACAAATAGAGTTTCTTGGATCTAGTAGTAGAGATGGTTTTCACCACCTGAGTTGACTTATTTGGACCATTCCAAATAGCAACTTTCATAATTTTTTTTATTTAGAAATTGCATCATCTTTACTCTCCACTCCATCCACTCTTTTATCTCTTAAAATTTAAGCTTCAACCTCACATTCAATCAATATAGTCTTTTCCAACCCTTATTTGACTTTTTTATCATTATTTTAAACATTTAAAATTGTCTCACGAATTATATTACTAATTAAACTTAATAAAGTATTAGATCATATTACTTTGCTGATTTTCAATGTTATAATACAATTTAATATTAATTTTATTGATGATTTTCAATTTTCAATTTCCCATCAATAACCATGATATATGCTAACCATGATCACCCTAAAATATATCAAACATCTTCACCAACTTATGCCTACTAAATGAACGAAGACTTTGAAATATCAGAATCACCATGATATTCATCCTTTCTATAGCTGAATATTTCCGAGACTTGAAATATCAGAATCACCATTATATTCATCCTTTCTATAGCTGAATGCTTCCTTCTCCTTACATATATATCTCTATATAAAAGATAACGAATATTTTATTTTGAGTTTAAATTAAACAATTTCTCACTATGAAATACCACTTCGAAAAACATTTAAATTTGAGGAAATTAATATTTTGCATTCTGATTGAATGACTTTTTTGGATGGGTTAATTCGATTACATTGAATTTCATGATGTGATGTATTTTTCCACCTAGTCATGTTACCAACGTAAGCTTATTAGATGAACCAAGACTTGAAAGATAAGAATCACCATGATATTCATCCTTTCTATAGCTAAATACTTCCGAGACTTGAAATATCAGAATCACCATTATATTCATCCTTTCTATAGCTGAATACTTCCTTCTCCTTATATATATAGATAAAAGATAACGAATATTTTATTTTGAGTTTAAATTAAACCATTTCTCACTATGAAAAACCACTTCTTGAAAGAAGAAAAACATTTAAATTTGAGGAAATTAATATTTTGCATTCTGATTGAATGACTTTTTTGGATGGGTTAATTCGATTAAATTGAATTTCATGATGTGATGTATTTTTCCACCTAGACATGTTAGAGAGAATGTAGATGATGGGTCCTGGTTCATTGATTGTATGCTTTTTCGGCCAGTGGAAACATTGTTTGCACAAATAACAGTCTTGAAGGTTTTCCACAACAAGGGGACTAATCCTTGGAGACCAGCGGAACTTCTCCTTAATAATATTTGGTTTTCCACACATGTAATAAGATGCGAAAAAAAATTGATTTAAGATGTGAAATCAAATTTGAATCATTGTTTTATGCTTTATAAACATTACGGTGAAAGCTCCGAGAGGCCAATAGGTATTCATGTTTACTCAACGCATTTGATGCTTCGTCGAAAATCTATTTTGGGGAAACATTCCCATGGCGAACTTCACGCGCTGCACATACCTCCCATGGTTTGATATTTTTAACAAGGTCTAAAATTTAACAACCGGTTAAGCAACTCTTTGTTTACAATCATTATTTCTATTTTTTAATGGATTGGATTTTGAAAGACAACTTTGCACGCAGCTGCACCGCAAAATTTCAAAATTCTGCTTTCAGTAAAAGAAAAATGCGCTAAAAAGAATGGGAGTAGTCTACCGAGGAGGAGAAATTGCCGGGAATGTCTATCAGCCGGAAAAACTTCCGACTTCGGTCACCGGTAAACGCAATGTCAAAATTTTGTGTCAGCTGTGGCTGAGGTTGGTATGCCAAGGTCATGGAAGGATGGGAGTAGTAGGCAAGGGCTAACCAGCCTGCCATAGGGCATTAAATGCCCTGATATATGCTTGCTTTATAACAAAATAACACACAGCTTTGGTGGCTACATAAATTAAAAATAAAGACGGTGTGTTATTGTTATTTTGTTATAGAGGCATTTAATGCACAATGGCAGGCTGGTTAGACTTTGCCGGAGTAGTCTACCCAGGAGGAGAAATTGCCAGAAATGTCTACCGGCAGGAAAAACTTCCGACTTCGGTCATCGGCAAATGCAATGTCAAAATTTTGTGTCAGCTGTGGCGAGGTCCGTATGGCAGGGTCACGGAAGGATGGCAGTTCTTATTTCTGCGACCATAGCATAGTTAATGCTATCTGACATAGAAGCTTTATAATACTATATAACAGGCAGCGCGGTGATGAGAGAGAAAAAAACCACGGGACATGTTATATAGTGTTATAAAGCCCCATGTCAGATAGCATTAACTATGCTATCTGACATGGAAAGATCAGGGATTCATCTCACATTCAATGTGATGTTAGTCTCCATCCGTCGGCTGCTAGTTAATGGAGTGGGGGCGCCTAGGTGAAGGAAAAAAGCATTCCCGCCCATGCTTCGAAACAAGTTCTCCATTCAAATTTGCAGGTTAAGCTCACTGAACAGAATTTTAACATTGAGATACTATGCTATCTGACATGGAAAGATCAGGGATTCATCTCACATTCAATGTGATGTTAGTCTCCATCCGTCGGCTGCTAGTTAATGGAGTGGGGGCGCCTAGGTGAAGGAAAAAAGCATTCCCGCCCATGCTTCGAAACAAGTTCTCCATTCAAATTTGCAGGTTAAGCTCACTGAACAGAATTTTAACATTGAGATACTATGCTATCTGACATGGAAAGATCAGGGATTCATCTCACATTCAATGTGATGTTAGTCTCCATCCGTCGGCTGCTAGTTAATGGAGTGGGGGCGCCTAGGTGAAGGAAAAAAGCATTCCCGCCCATGCTTCGAAACAAGTTCTCCATTCAAATTTGCAGGTTAAGCTCACTGAACAGAATTTTAACATTGAGATTGCTGGTGGCCCAAACTGATTCTCCATTCTCCCTGTTTACTGAACTCCCGGACAATGAAGCGTCATTGTGGGTCGCCGATCTGTATTGAACGAGTGAGTGAGTGAGTTGTGTAAGGTATATTTCTTTATGTTTTGTCCATCTGTCTGCGTGTCTCTGTAGGGTATGGTGGTTGATGCTTCTAATTTCGCTCCGCTCCAGATACACGTTTTATTGTATAGTGATGAAATATTTATCCTTTCCACTGCAAAGTTATTTATATACTTTGTTAAAAAATTTCCGCAATTTATGGCAGATATGTGATTGTTTTCATTCATGGTCTGGTTGATGTATATCAAAATTTAGCCCTTTCATTTAACTCCATTTCTATGTAACAGAAGTTTAGCCCGTTTATCCAACTCCATCTTTTATGTAACGGGAATTTAGCTGCTCAAGTTCCGTCTTCCATATGTTAGTTTACATGGGAAATTCCAGGATAAGTTCTAAAACCATATATGGTTATCACAAGCTTGGAACACTTTGTTATATTTTAAGCTTAATTAGAAAACTTATTCTCCCTTCTTGGAAAATGGCAATTGAATAAATACTACATTTGTTGTCAAAGTGCAAACTGAATATCAAATCTGAAGTCCATTTTCCCTTTAAGGATGGTTGTAATACTCTGTGCAAAATCATGTAAATGACACGAGAAGGACTTAAAAAAGGGAATATCCAATGACTTTGGCTGCCAATTACATCTTCTCATAAATGATAATAAATTTGAAGAAGAGAAAGTTATGAACAATCCTTCTGCTAAACATCAACAACATCATTTGAAAGGAAACCTTTGGAAAAGTTGGTGGATTGGTATTTCTTCTCATTTGAATGAATCTTTATACTAATAATGTTTTGTCTCGTTCTCATGCAACGAGGCTGGTTATAATTTTCATTATTATCGTCTCTACTTTTATAAAGCCATGCTGCAGATTTATTGGCCTATTCATTGTTAGAAACATTTGAGCATGTTCCAGGGAAGATATTAATATGAATTGTGGAATGCGTTTGAATATCGAATTAACTATTTATTGTTACAATTTTCATGGATCTAAATATAAGTTTTCTGATAACCATTTATTGTTATGGTTTTCATGGATCTAAATATAAGTTTTTGGATTTAGATTCATCAAGATACACGTTTTATATTTAGAATTCATTAGTAGTTGTTCTGCAAATTCCAATGGCATGCATGTTCTAGTTTAGATTTGCTCAATCAATCTTTTTTCTTTGACAATAATGAAGTAAATATTGATAATGTTAACTTGAATTTCTGACCTTTTGTAGTGTGAAATTTTTATAGGTTCAAGATCTTTTTTATTTACTGGTTTTAATTTTAATTTTTGATTAATTGAATTAA
>APFE030725361.1:244789-271267 GCA_000404065.3 Pinus taeda
AAAATCGTAATTTTATTCATAAGATAAAATTACATTTTGTAGATGCTAATAAGCATAAATACTATTCCCATTTTCACAGAAGATAACTAAAAAATAAAAAACTATTCTTTTCTCCCTTTCTTTTTCTCCACCTTAGGCCAACCCCTAGAGTTGGGGGTAGTAGTCACAACTGAGAGCTGATTTTCTGTTATAGTTATGGGAGAGTCCTTGTCTGACCCAGATCCTTGTAATCCATGAGTTCTCTTGTCGCCAGTTATTTCCTTTCCTCTTGTCTGGGTATCATGTTGCTGCAATGGGTTAATGCGGTCTTCCTTTTGCTCTTATATGTTGTGTTAGATGTTTTGTTCGTCTTTTTCTACTATGTCTTCTGTAGTGTCTGTTGTGTCCTCTTCTTCTTCCAATGGCTCTGTATTTTGCCATCCTTTAGGTTTCCTATTTGCTTCTTGTTCCAATTGGGGGTGTTTCTTGCTTGTGGACAAGCACTATGAAGGTGGCTTGTTTGTAGGCATCCTCAGCATCGGAATACTGTATTTTCGTAATCCAAGGATTGTATCCACTAAGTGTTATTAAAGTTCAGTGTTATACTTTCTGATAGCCCCTCGCTGAGATCTACTTCAACACATATTCTGGCGAAGGTAAATATTCCCTTTGTGAGTCTGTTTTCATAAATCTTTGGAAATTTCCTCAGGGTATTGCTTATAGTGATTAAAACCTTATCGTACCAGAAGTGTAGTAGAAGGTTGTGCAACCTAACCCAGACTGACATCTTTGATACCACCATTGTATTGGCATTGAAATCTCGAAACCATGGGGTGATAAAGAGCCCTGCGCTGCCCCAGAACCATGGTCCCTTTTTAAGGATGTATTCCTTATCTTGTACTGAGCAGAATTTTATTATAACAAAACCTTTTGTGCATAAGTAAATATCGCAATTTGGTGTCTAGGTAGTGTGGACCCAATGGTGCAGATCGGTTGATCTGGGCCAATACCTGTTGAATCTACAAATAACTGAGTGGGCACATAGATCTGAGTACAAAGCAGTTACCTCAGGCATTGCAATGACAAGTGTTGGGTTCTCAGTTTTTTGCTCAACAATGTAGGGCCCGGGAAGTACAGGGGATGTTGTAGGGCTGACTCGCGCTTTCCCTTTACCCTTGACAACATCCTTGAAGGAGTCTGTGTTCTTGTAGTTTGCGTTCTTTGGGCTAGTTCCAAAACATCCACCTCTCAGCCGGAGGTTGATGATGATGGTAGAATTTGTGGTTATGTTGTAATCCTGAAGGGTGTAGTTGCCTGTGTCCCGTGTATAACAAATTTTGCCCCTGTTCTAGTATGCTAAGTAGGTTTTGTATTTTATTCAGCAGTTCCTGAATGTTGCTGCCCTTCCATAACCTTAGGCAATAATGTCTGCCTTCTGGTGCTTTAAAGAGGAGCTGAATGTAATCCTCCTCTCCAGGGTTTAAGTCCGACTGTGGCTGCCCTCGACCCACTTCTGCGATTTGGGCTTGTGGGTTAGGACGAGGTGTTGTTTCGATGCTTAGCTGCCCCCACATCTGAACCTTTGGTGGGCAGATCTGACCTCTGTGTATCAACTTTAGGATCGTTTACTAATCTGAGGGTTTTTTCACCTTCCTTAGCATGATTGGTTGACCTAGATCTGAACAGTGCCCATGCATGAACAACAGGGCTAGACTCAAGATTGTGTTTAAATAATAAGAGGGGTTTGTTGTTCCTTACGTCTAGATCATGTAGGTTGCCGATTCCGGTGCTATTAACACCATAGATCCCTTGACCATTTTCCTGAACTGACATAGATACGATGGATGCAGAAACCCTCGTGAAGATTTGTAAAAGATCCACCTCAGTGGGATGTGGATCCGTCTGAAGGAAGGATCGATCTACTATCCAGGGGTCTAGATCTATCGGCTCGTGGTGAATCTAAGCATTGTCTGAGTCTTCTTTCTCTGAGTTTGGGCTGTGGTCTAGCATGTTTGCCTCCCTTCTTGCTTTGCTGCGCGTCCCCATCATTTTCTCCCTATCACCCAGCTGTGGTAGCCCTCGTATCTGAGTATATTGGTATAGATCTGGCCAAAACAGGGGGCCTTCTGGTGCTATGTTTCCTGGTAGGGGGGATTTCACTCACATCTTAGGCCATATAGTTGCAGAAAGCACCAGATCTAAGGCATGAGTCAGGAAACCCTAGAAAATATTCAGAATCAGTGCCCAGGGTTCAGTCTCACGACTGCCCCTTCCTTGGATGGTAATCCTAATCTGTACTGCGAGAGCAGAGATAAGGTCATCCTCAAAGTCAGATAGATTGAATGTGGCACCTAATTCAGTCCATGGCTTGTCATTCTTCACGGGCGTGGTAGTAAGGGTCCAGGGAGGAGAGATGTAGCACACTCTGGATCTGATAACTAGACGACTAGAGTGAAAGAGCGTCAACGGCTCCATTTGCAGGTTTGGGATCCAGGTGCTTTGGCCGAGAAGTGCAGCTATTGCCTTTATTGTTGCCATTCTTCCCTCTTCGTTCGGTCTATTCCACTACCGTTAAATTAAAATTTTTATATAACTATTTGATATGGTTTTATAAGATATTTAACACCTAATATAGGTGAGATACATTTTTAATCTTTTAAGTTTTAAATTAGAAACTAGTTCTTATTATATATGATTATTGTATATCCAACACAACTAACACCAAATATAGGTGAGATGCATGTGTAATCTTTCAAGTTTTCAATTGATAACTAGTTCTTACTATATATGACTATTATATATCACCCACGGGGTTTTGGATTGATGGTGAATGGGTGCACTGTTAAGGCACTCCTTGCGATAGGTCACTGGTTCAAATCCCCCGTGGGTGCTCACTTACAAAAAAAAAAGACTATTGTATATCGAACATAATTAAAAATTTGGTTGTTTTTGAATATGTGATAATGATATAAATGGAAGAAAGACGAAGGTTTCATTGTCTTTGAAGAAACTTTTTGTGCAAATCACAATGCATTCCATAAAAGACAACAAAAAAGTGGATGAGAAACGTTCATCCAGAAAACAACAAATTAAGTAGGCAATAAGATTACTATTATTAGCATGAATATGCACTTCCATGTTTCTATTTTGAATAAACAATATTAGAATACATATTTACATCATTAAATGTGTTTCATCATATATGAGATTTGGTATTATGCTTACAGGTCAACAATGTCTTATTCTATTAGCCTTATTAGCTTCACCTTATTACATATTAATTCAAATTTGATTCAACACTATATAAACCTAAACAACATGGTTTAGTTGCCATTGAAAATTTTGTTACAAAATTTGTTCCTATTTAATGAGTGATAGATTCTTACAAAATTTCCCCAACAAAACTATAATCATGAACAAAAACTCATTAATGATGGTGTTTGAACACTATGTATGATACTTAATCTCTACTCATCCATACTCTACTTCAATATTTTCAATTAGAGATTGCATCCAACAATAACATTGATTATTATGAATAATTTATTAGATCAATGAGTGATTATCCCTTAAATATCACCATATTTTGGGGTGATGTAATATCCTCGAATAGAGATGCCAAGAAACAACAATATCTTTAAAATATTCAACAATAACATTGATTATTATGAAGAATTTATTATATGAATGAGTGATTATCTCTTAAATAGCACCATATTTTGGGGTGATGTAATATCCTCGAATAGAGATACCAAGAAACAACAATATTTTTAAAATTAAGGCACAACATAACCTGAAATTTTATTTGCATAAAAAACTAGGAATTACAACAATGAAAATTACTTGCTAAAATGAACATAAATCTGAAATTGCCCAGTAAATTTTATCTCTAAATCAACCTCCAAACTTAATGAATGAGTGCATCCCACAAAATATTATGTGCTAGGGTCTCACAAATTGTATCTCTTCCATCAAAACACATCCTACAGAGTAGGGGGAGCCCATATGTCTTTCTGAAACAAGGGATACTAAATGTTATTAGAACTTAAGCCCAAAATTACCACAATATAGAATATAAACTCACAAATTATATCTCCTCAACTATCAAAGTGACCTTTTATCAATTATATATGCAAGACTCCCATCAACTTCCATGCATTTCAGCTAACTTATGGTGACCTATGATGACATGGTCATGCACATGGCTAAAGCAAGTATACTTGAGTTCAATTGAAGCAAAAGTGGAGAGAAGAATCATGTGTTTAGTCTAGTGGGGATACTCTTATGTCAAGTGGGAGAGAAAAAACATGCACCTAGTAAACTTGCCCACGTGCTAAGTTATCTCCCTATGCATGCATGTGTTATGGTTAACTCTAAGAAAAGTGCTAATTCATTCATAAATTAGTGCATGCATCTCAATGGTCTTTAGTTCACTCATGCATGTGCTCCAAATAACTACCAATCACACTCAGTGTTATCCATGTTCATTAATCCCCATGCATGCAACCAAACCCAATGTGGCTTTGTGTCCTTTTCTGCTTAGGTAGGCCAAGGAAACAATGATTGATTTTCTATTAATTTTACTGGTTTGAGTTGGGGAAATTATAGTCCTCCCCACCCAAAGAATGCTTATCCTCAACGATTTGTACATTAGGATGCTTAAGCATCTCCTCCCCTTCCCATGTTGCATCCTCCAAGGGCAAGTTTTTCAATTTGATGAGATATTATGAGATTACTTTATTCCTCAATAGTTTCTCCTTGACCTGTAGATTGGTCTTTGGAATAGATATCAATTTACCTTCTTCATCCATGGGAGGTAATCCTGTTGAAGGAGTCACATTATACCCAAGATCTTTTTCTATGAATGATACATGAAATATAATGTGAATCTTGCCTGTAGAAGGAAACTCCAACTCATACACTATTCACCACTTCTCTTAATCACCTTGAAAAATCCGTAAAATTTGGGGTTTAAGCTTTTCCATTGCATTGATCTTCAGTGAAAATTGTCTATAAGGTATAATATCCAAAAACAACCATGTCCCCCACCGTGAAAGACATCTCAATTAAATGGAAATCAACATAGTTCTTATGTGTCTTTGTGCAATCTGAATATTCTTTTTGGGTGTATTGAGGATATCTTGGTTCTCTTTATCCCACTTAAAAGCTTTTGGAGCTCAAGAATTAGAAAAGACTAAATGCACAAAATTAGAAGCTTCATATCCATATAATGATTTGAAAGGAGTCATTTCGATGCTCATGTAATATGTAGTTTTGTAACAAATTTTTACGAAATGTGGCCATTTTACCCATGATTTTTGTTGACCTGACACATAGTTCCTAAAGTAGCCATCAATTCATTTATTAAAAATTTATATTTGACAATCCGTTGAGGTTGATAACTAGTGCTATGATCAAGTTTTGTTCCTGCCAGCTTTATCAATTCTTGCCAAAAGGTGTTAATTAATATGTGATCCCTTGTCACTTACAATCCTATTGTACACACCATCAAGTTTGAATACATGTTCAAAAAATATACCAACAACTTGTGGAGATTTACATTCAAAAGGAAGCAACATGAAATGAGCATATTTCATATTTTCTATGTTTGGCGACTACAACAAAACTACACTGCTTACCATTTACCTTTTGGTGGTTTGGTGGTAAAATACGTTAATATTTGTTCCCACTTTTGGTTGGGAATAAGAAGTTGTTCATCGTTGTTGCATTGTGTTCATCGTGTTCCACAATTAAGTATAACTTTGGGTAAGTACACCATTACCAATGAATTCTATGTGGTCGACATTGAGGATACCAATGTGGTGTCAGGTGTTCAATGGTTTCATTAGATAAATCTATTTATTACGAACTTTAAGACTATGTAATTGAGTTTCACAACAAATGGTAAGAAGGTGGTATTATAGGGATTAACTCCATATACTCCTAGAGTCATTACAACTAAGAATATGGAGAGAGTTTTTCAACATTATGAGGCTGAATGGATAGTGCAGTGTATCATTTTAGAAAGGTCTAGCGATACAAGACAACAATAACACCCTCCTCCCACATCTACCCAAGAAACCGACCAGTCAGGGTAAACATGCGACCAAAGGCCACTATGATATGATTCAACCTCTTAATTCACGTGAAGGAAGTGGAATCAACCGAAACACACCATACATACATTCAAAATCATCCTTAGGACCCTTAGGAACCAATCCAATACTTCAAGCATCTTGCCCTTGGGTCGCATTGAACTTTTTGGACAAATTAACCCCGAGTCGATCTCATGCTATGGGCATGACATCATCCAGGGACCTTTGGATGCTCTCGTAGGATTACCTGCTAGCGCCTAGGCACTCTTTTTGTCAGTGTCATGCTAGCTCCCCTAGGAATTAAGCCACATTTTCAGGCCCATAGCCAATGTCATTGCCCATAACTTCATTATGCCTTCAGAATAGTAAATTAACAAGGAAATGACAGTGCAAAAGCAATCATTTGAATGAGACCTTGAATGGATCCCTAGTAGCCATGATAAGGATTTCGTCAAACATATCATGAATATGAAACCTACAGGTGGAAATAATAGATCTGAGCATAGGGGTCTCATACTTATTTGAGATTCACTATGAGGCATTGTTTCCTTATCACTTTAGCTACAGTTTCATCCATTAGGCCATAGATACATTTTTCATTCACATACAAGTAAAAACATGATGAGAGCCATACATAGTTGTTGTCATAAAACATATAAATAACCAACATAATAACAAAAAAATTACCAACAAAAGTACAACCATATAGGTCACATATAATCCATCAAAATACTAATAGAAATACAAGGAGAAATAACCTTTCATTAATGATATAAAATCCAAATCTGGGATGGGATTTCCATGTTCCACTTGATCGTAGAATGGCTGAGCCAAATCTCTCTTCAATCATTCACCCCCATGCCATATTCCAAGCATGAATGTGGGATCTCATAGAACACATCAATCAAAAACATCTAGGGCTTCTAGAGGCCATGCACCTCAACCCATCAAACAGTGATTTCATCTCACATTTGGAAATCACAAAACCATCATCATATTGGTCTCCATCCAAGCCTTCTAGGGCTTCCAGAGTGTTTGTTCCAAGCAAGGCTTCGAAGACTAGTAACTCAACCCACAGCTGTCGCCATGCTTCTAGAGCATTTGTCCAACCAAGGCTTCCAGGACTAGTAACTCAACCCAAGCTAAGGAACATGAGAACCAACCAAAACAAAACAAGGCAATAAACCCACAAACTCCATCACTATATAGGAAATGGAAAGGCTAGGAAATCCATTGTCAATCCAGGCATTCCTTCATGCTAATGATAGATCATAACCAAGAAACCACATGCATGTGCCATGCATGTCGAAACTAGTGAGGAAAACATACATGCAACTTGGTACATGCAAGAAAACCCCTCTGTAGTTGTTGATCTAGATGTCCTCTTGCGCTTTCCTGCTCTTCCTTTGCCTTCTTGCTCCAAGAATCCAAGTATGCCACACTGTCCAAGAGTTCTCCAAGAAAACTCTAAGTGTCCAAGAGTATGAGAGAGAGAATAGAAGAGAGTTCCAAGATTTAACTGATCAAACCTACCCATTGATCCTCAGAAGCCTTTTAATTAATGACGCCTTTATTCTCTTCATTTTCCATTATTTTCCTTCAATTTCCTCCTCACGTGCAACCTGTGACCTTTCACTGTATTTTTCTCCTATTTTCCATTCTTTTCATAAATAAATATGCCAAAATGCCACTTTTCCTTTCCAAATCCTTTATCATTGCCTTTTCCAATTTCCTTAGCCATAATAAACCGAATGAACACCCACTAGGATGTTTTCCCCACCATTCTTCTTGGAATGCGTGTCCCATCACCGTGGCCTTATATATACATTATACATGGAATTTTCACTAGGGTTGGTACAATAACATGGGTATCATGTAGACATACAAGGTTTGTTGGACAAGTATAGTATGGGGTTTTTAGATATACCACATAACCTACCTCTAGATTGTGGCTTTGAGCATATTATTGAGCTTGTGGACAACAAGGTAGAAGTTACAAATCCCTACCCGCCATCATAAATGATTCCAGGATGATACCAAGAGGAATATTAAGGAGTTGTTGGGTACAAGACATATAAAACCTAGCTCTAGTCCTTTTGTTTCTTCCATTGTCCAAGTAAAGAAGGATGATACTTTGAGGATGTGCATTGATTATCACGCACTAAATAAGAAGACCATCAAGAACAAGTACCCTATTCTTTGTATGATGAGTTGATGGATGATCTACATGGAGTCGTATGTTTCTCCAAAATAGATCTTTGTTTAGGATATCATCATGTTTGAATCTGAGATCAAGATGTGCACAATACAATTTTCAGGTGCCACTTTGGACATTTTGAGTATTTAGTGGTTCCCTTTGGGTTATCAAATTCTCCAACTAGTTTTCAGTGTTCCATGAACCATGTGTAACAAACATTTGCATCAATTTGTGCTGGTTTCCTTTGATGGCATATTACTATATAACAAGTGATGGGAAGAGCATCTTCAACACCTTGATGAAGTGTTAAGTATATTGGCAGCTAGTTCCGTTTTTGCAAAAGCCTCTAAGTGTGAGTTAAACATGACTAGGCTATTATCTTTGGGATATATCATTGGCAAAGGTTGTGTGAAGGCACATCGGGAGAATATTCAAGCTATACTTTTCTAGCCTCCATCGAAGAACATGTCACAATTGTGAGGCTTTATTGGTGAGTGCACATATTATATAATTTGTGAAGGGATTTTCTTTATTAACTGCTCTTTGAAAAAATTGACCAAGAAATATGCTTTTGTCTGGAGGGATGAGAATCAAGGAATTATGGATCATCTTAAAAAGGTAACGAGTACCTGTTTTATCTTTACCAAATTTCTCTAAGCCTTCTGTGCTTGAGTGTGATGCTTCAGCTATTGTATTGGGCTTGTTTTGATGCACGAAAAGCATCCCATTATTTATGAAAGTCAAGAATTGAATGAATTTGAAAGGATATTTTTCAGATATGATAAAGAGATGTTGGCCATCATGCACACACTTGAAAAGTTTCATCAATACCTTGTGGGCAACAAGCATACTGTGAGAACTGATCAAAACAACCTCAGGTATTTCATGGAGCAAAAATGATTAAATGAGAGACAAATGATGGTTAAGTAAGGTACAAGGGTATGGTTTTGACATTAAATTCATCAAGGGGAAGAATAATGTTGTTGTTGATGCATTGTCTAGAAATCCTTCATTTTGCTTAGTTTCATAAATTTCAACCTTTTAGAAAGATCACATACTAGAAAAATGTGCAAAAAATCAACATTTTTGTGGTATTTTATTGGGTAAAATTGATGATGGAAGATATAAAGTGATGAATGAGACCATCTATAGAATATAATATATCTAGTACTCGAAAGTAAGTTTAAGAACAAAATTCTAATGATTGCTCATAACAATCAGCTTGTTTGTCACCCTAGTTATTTTAAGACATACAACTCTGGTCATGAAAGGTTCTCATGGAAGGGTATGAAGGATGATGTTCTGAATCATGTGAGGGAATTCCTAGAATTCCAACTAAAAAAGGTTGATGTTTCTTTCCTTGTAGGGCTACTAGAACCAATTCTTATTCCCAACCAAAAGTGGGAACAAATATTCGTACATTTGACCATAGGGCCACCAAAGATAAATGCTAAGCACTGTATTTTTGTTGCAGTAGCTAGACATACTAAATATTAAATATTCTCATTTCATTCTGCTACATTTTGAATGTAACTCTGCACAAGTTTTTGGTGTATTTTTTGAACATATATTCAAACTTTATGGTGTGTCTAAGAGGATTGTATGTGACAAGGATCACATAATCATTAACATATTTTGGCAAGAATTGAAAAAGTTGGTAGGAACAAAATTTGATCATAGCACTAGTCATCAAGCTCAATAGATAGTCAAATAGAAATTTTTAATAAATGGATTGAGGGCTACTTGAGGAACTATGTGTTGAGACAACAAAAATTATTGGTAAAATGGTTATATTTTGTAGAATTTTGTTATAAAACTACATATCACGTGAGCATCGACATGAGTCCTTTCAAATCCTTGTATGGTTATGAAGCTTCCACTTTTGTGTATTTGTTCTTCTCTAATTCTTGAGCTCCAAAAGCATTTAAGTGGGATAAAGAGAACCAAGATATTCTCAATACACTCAAAAAGAATATTCAGATTGCACAATAACACATAAGAACTATGTTGGTAGCCATCTAATCAAGAGGTCTTTCAAGGTGGGAGACATGGTTTTTTTACATCTCGAACCTTATAGACAATTTTCACTGAAGACCAGTGGAAGGGAAAATCTTAAACCCCAAATTTTATAGGCCTTTCAAGGTGATTAAGAGACGTGGTGAAGTAGTCTATGAGTTGGAGTTTCCTCTACAAGTGAGATTCACAATGTATTTCATGTATCATCCTTCTAAAATTATCATTGGTAGCATGTGACTCCTTCAACAGAGTTACCTCCCATTGATGAAGGTAAATTGATACCTATTCAAGAGAGAAATCTACAGGTCAAGGGGAAATGATTGAGAAATAAAGTAATATGAGAATATCTCATCAAATGGAAAAAATTTCCTTTGGAGAATGCAACATGGGAAGGGGAGGAGATGCTTAAGCATCCCAATCTACAAATTCTTGAGGAAAAGCATTCTTTGGGTGGGGAGGGATATAATGTACCCATCTCAAACCAATAAAACTAATAGAAAATTAATCATCGTTTCCATGGCTTGCCCAAATGGAAAAGGACACAAAGCCACATTGGTTTTGGTTGCGTGCACGGGGATTAATGAACATGGATAAGACTGAATGTGATTGGAAGTTATTTGGATCACATGCATGAGTGAACTAAAGAGCACTGAGATGCATACACTAATTTAGGAATGAGTTAACACTTTCCTTAGAGTTAACCACAACCCATGCATGCATACTGAGATAGCTCAGTGTGTGGGAAAGTTAACTACGTGCGCGTTATTTTGTCTCCCACTTGACATAATAGTATCTCCAATAGACTTAACACGTGCTTCTTCTCTCCACTTCTACTTCAATTGAGCTCAAGTATACTTCCTTTAGCCATGTGCATGGTCATCTCATCATAGTTCATCATTAATTAACTGAAATGCATGGAAGTTGACGAGAGTCTTGCATGGATAATTTATAAAAGGTCGCTTTGATAGTTGAGGAGATATTAGTTGTGAGTTTATATTCTATATTGTTGTAATTTTTGGCTCAAGGTCTAATAACATTCAGTATCCCTTGTTTCAGAGAGACATATGGGCTCCCCCTACTCAGCAGTGTGTGCTTCGATGGAAGAGCTATGATTTGTGAGACCCTAGCACATCACATTTTGTGGGATGCACTCATTCATTAAGCTTGGAGGTCGATTTAGAGATAAAGTTTAGAGGACAATTTCATATTTATGTTCATTTTAGCAAGTAATTTTCATAGTTGTAATTGCTAGTTTTTTTATGCAAATAAAATTTCAGGCTGTGTTGTGCCCTTATTTTAAAAATATTTTTGTTTCCTGGTATCTTTATTCGAGGATATTACATCGCCCCAAAATATGGTGATCTTTAAGTGATACTCACCCATTCATATAATAAATTCTTCATTATAGTCAATGTTGTTGTTGAATTCACCCCCTAATTGAGAATATTGAAGTAGAGTATGGATGAGTATCATAGATAATGCTCAAACACCATTATTAATGAGTTTTTGTTGACGATCATAGTTTTGGTGGGGCAATTTTATAAGAATCTATCACCCATTAAATAGGAACAAAATTTGTAACAAAATTTTTAATGGCAACTAAACCATGTTGTTTAGGTTTATATAATGTTGAATTGAACTTCAATTAATATGTAATAAGGTGAAGCTAATAAGGCTAATAGAATAAGACATTGTTGACTTGTAAGCATAATAGTATATCTCATATTTGATGAAAAACATTTAATGATGTAAACGTGTATTCTAGTATTTTAATTTAAAATAGAAACATGGAATTGCATATTCATGCTAATAATAGTAATCTTATTGCCTACTTAATTTGTTGTTTTCTAGATGAATGTTTCTCATCCACTTTTGTGTTGTCTTTTATCTAATGCATTATTGTTTGCACAAAATGTTTTGAATCAATAACAATGAAATATTCAAAGACAATGAAACCTTAGTCTTTCTTCCATTGATAGGATAATCACATATTCAAAGACAATGAAACCTTCGCCTTTCTTCCATTTATAACATTATCACATATTCAAAGACAACCAAATCTTTAATTGTGTTTGATATACAATAATCATATATAGTAAGAACTAGTTATTAATTTAAAACTTAAAATATTACAAATGCATCTCACTTATATTGGGTGTTAATTGTGTTGCATATAGAATAATCATATATAATAAAAACTAGTTTTTAATTTAAAACATAAAAGATTACAAATGTATCTCACCTATATAAGGTGTTAAATATCTTATAAAACCATATGAAATAGTTATATAAAATGTTAATTTAACTAATAAAAATATAAAATAGTGAAAATTTTGATAATAAAATTGAAAGTTACTTCAATTAATCAAAAAATAAAAATTTAAATGAGTAAATAAGAAATAGCTTGAACCTATAAAAATTTCACACTACAAGAGGTAAGAAAGTCAAGTTAACATCATCAATATTTACTTCATTCTTGTCAAAGAAAATAGATTGATTAAGCAATCTAAACCATAACATGCATGCCATTGGAATTTCTAGTACAACTATTAATGAACTCTAAATATAAAAACGTGTATCGAGATGACTCTAAATCCGAAAACCTATATTTAGATCCATGAAGATTGTAATAATAAATGTTTATCCAAAAACTTATATTTAGATCCATGAGGATTGTTATAATAAATGGTTAATTCGATATGAAATGCATTCCACAATTCACATTAATGGCTTCCATGTAATTACATGCTCAAATGTTCTTCAACAATGAATAGGCCAATAATTCTGTAGCATGGCTCTATAAAGGTAGAGACGAAAAGCATAAAAATTATAACCAGTCTCATTTCTTGAGACAAAACAATATTGGTATAAAGATTCATTCAATGAGAAGAAATACCAAGGCTATTCCATCAACTTTTCCAAAGGTTTCCCTTTAAATGATGTTGTTTCTACTGAGCAGGATGATTGGTCATAACTTTCTCCTCTTCTTCAAATTTACTATCATTTACAAGATGATGTAATTGGCAGCGTATCATCATTGGATATTCAAATTTCTTTTAAAGTCCTTGTGTCATTTACATGATCATGCAAAGAGTATTACAACCATCCTTAAAACGTTAAAATAAAAAGCATTGAAAATTGACTTCAAATATCTGACATTCAGTTTGTACTTTGACAACAAAAGTAGTATTTATTCCATTGCCATTTCCCAAGAAGAGAAAATACTTTTTCTAATTAAGCTTAGAAAATAATAGAGTGATCCAAGCTTGTGATAGCCATATATGATTTTAGAATTTATCCTAGGATTTTCCATGATAAACTAACATATGGAAGACGAAATTGGAGCGGCTAAATTCCCATTACATAAAAGATGGAGTTGAATAAACAGGATAAACTCTTGTAACATAGAAATGGAGTTAAATGAAGGGGATAAATTTTGATATACATCAACCAGATTAGGATTGAAAAGAATCACATATCCGCCATAAATTGCAGAAAATGTTTAACAGAAAATATAGATAACCTTGTAGATGAAAATATAAATATTTCATCACTATATAGTAAAGCATGTATATGGAGAGAAATTAGAGGCATCAAGCATCATACCATACAAAAACACACATACAGATGGATAGAACATAAATAAATATACCTTACACAACTCAGTTAAAGACAAATCACTCGTTCAATATAGATCGACGACCGACAAAGGTGCTTCACTATCTAGGAGTTCAGTAAGAAGGGAGAATGGAGAATCGGTTTGGGCCACCAACAATCTCAATTTCAAAGTTCTGTTCAGTGAGCTTGACTTGCAAATTCAAATGGAAAATTTGTTTCAAAGCATGGGCATGAATGGTTTTTTCCTTCACCCACTCGCGCCCACTCCATTAATTAGCACCCAGTGGATGGAGACTAACATCACATCGAATTTGAGATGAATCCATGCCATAATCCTACCATATGGAATCCCTGCCATGATCGTGCCATATAGACCTCCATCGCTGAAGCTGACATAAAATATTGACATTGCGTTTGCCGCTGGCTAAGGTCAGAAGTTCTTCCGGCCAACCAACATTCCCAGACAATTCCTTCGCCTAGGTAGACTACTCCAAAATTATCAAGTAACCAACCAACCATGGGTGACTTATGTTCACAGCTTCGATTCTCCCCATCCAATTTTTTTTGCATCTACATCATGAGTTTGTCGCAAGTTTTCGTTTAGTGTAATGCCCTGAATATCTTAGATGAAGGAAGAATTCCTATCCAGATAAACAAAATGGATTGAAAAAATAGCTCTTTAGACAAATCCCTGAAAATATTGATGAGCTGTGGAGCATAAGTACTCTTGATCATAAATCTAGTTTGCTTGGAAAGCTTGTGTTTGTATCCATTGGCCCAACAATCCAACATGTTTCATTAGAGAAACCAAGGCTATGGCCTCTCATAAGAATAGTGAGAAAGATGCACATGGAATATAATAAGTCTAGTATGGTGAACCACATATTGTTTTGTTAGAGAAACAAAGGCTATGGCCAATTTTTCTTTGACACTTGATGCAATACTTAAACTTGGGCTTAAACAAGGGATGTCAAAAGGGATTGCCATAGGTGGAAACAAATCTATAAGTTTTTTTTTTGGGTATTCATCTCATGGTACGGAAGTAGATAGGTGATGAATCACCATATGTGTGATGAAATGATTTTTTGTGTAGGCTATTGCATAATCCTAGGTGGATTATAAGTCATGTTACTTTAATTCTCTTTCTTATCTGTTGTAATTTTATTTGTCCCTGTTCCCCGGATGCGGGTGACCTCCGGCATGCTACGAGCGAGCCATATGGCAAGCACGCGCTGCCATGTGATGGCGCAGTGGCCATTAATGCTTCAGGCCGTCGATCGGGCGAGGAGGAAGGCTTCTTTAAGGAAGCGGCCTAAGTTGAAGGCTCACCTGCGCCGTGCATTAAATTACCGTCCCCTCAATACTGAAGGCCATGAGATTAAAAGAATGGACAGGCTGGTATTGGTGTCGATCTGTGGTGAGGGAAAGTCTCAGCAATTGGAGAACTTTGGCTGCAAGGTGGAGGAGGAGCGCTGGCAAGAGGCCTGTCGCTCTTCATCTCTTCGCGCCCTGGGTGCCGGTTCTATTGTGCTATGCTTCAGCCCTTCTGGGGTGCTTCAATCTGTTGGATTTCGGATTGCTGGGAGAGGGGGCACGGAATTGGGGGAATTCATGGTTAGGGAAAGAATGCCCTGTCGTCGAAGCTCAGGATGGGGAGCTCCCTCCCGCCCTTCGGCAGGGGACTCCCACCATCATTGCTGTTGCTGTTTTTGCCATCGTAGGAGTGGCGCCACCCCAATTCATCCGGGTCAAGAAGTGCAGGTGGGCAGTGGTGAGTTTGGGGAACCTTTGCTGCCTGACTTTGGCTCAGTTATTTTCTCTTTGGGACGTTTTGGAGGGCATCAGGGCGTCGATGTGCACATTTCTGTGTTATTCACCCATACTCCAGAAAGGGAGGACGAAGGGACGCCCTTGGCGGATGGGGAAAAAGAAGCCGAGAGTAGCAGAGAACTGCCCATTCCAGAGGGGCCTCCAACTGATGCGCAACGTGCCAGAAAGGGTAAGGAAAAAAGCGTTTTGGGCCAGTCGCCCACGGGGGAAGGAACTTCAGCAGCAGCATGTTCGCTGCCACCACTGCACTCTCTTGTCCCTGAATTGCCTCTCTCGCAGGAAAAGGCTAATGAAGCTCCAGTGGAAGGTCCAAAGGACTACTGGGGATGTCCTATCGAAGAGGAGACGCCTGAGGAGTAGTTCCAGAAGGCGATGGCGGACCGACGACTTCCTCACACACTCCTCTTTCTCCCAGGTCTGGTTTTGGTTTCTAGACGGTCTTAGTTTGGCGTCCTATATATACTTCTATGTCTGTTGTAATTTTCTCCTGGTTAGCGATTCCTCGACGGATGGGAAGCAGTCAGTCTTGAACCCGGGTCCAGGGTTGTTTGGTTTTTTTGTTTGGTCTGGTTTTATAAGCAGTCTTCTCAGAAGCCACAATCTACATGACTGCTCCGGAAATGCCCCTGCGTGGGCTGCTTATCAGTTTTTCTAGAATCTCACAGTGTCAATCTTCAGTCAAGTACAAGGTCTTTTTGATAATGTTGCCCTGCAAGGCTTTTGTAAGTGTTGGTTTATGCTGCCCAAGAAGCCACAGTTGGTTATGGGCATCAAGCGTCTATGGCTGTAATTCTACTCTGTACATTTTAATATAAATTAGTTAGTATTGCTAAGAAAAAAAAAAAAAATTTATTTGTCCCTGTTTATTTTCCTTCTCTCAAAAACATAATAATTCATCTCAAATTTAGGTCTCTAGTGAGTGCACTTCTAAATCTCATGTACTTTTTTGAGGCAAGCATTGCAGCTATTTACATACTTAAGATGATTGATATAGTAATAGACGATTTCCATCACCTCCTTTAATATGCAACTGATGCAACAAGTTATGAATTTCTTTAGGAATGTTACACCACAATATTTTTTATTGGTCACATGTGGGTTTTGCATACAAAACTGCCTCCTTTACCCACTCTAAATCCTTTTGCTGCAATCGTTCTTTCTACAAAATAAATCGGCCAATTTTCTCATGCCACTAGGCTTGAAGATCTCCTTTAAAGATCCTTGATACCATGTGTTAGGTCCCTATATTACTAGTGTAACCCCTTATTGTTATTAGTGAAACCCCCTTATTATATTGTTGTTCCCATATAGTCCCCATATTGTTATTATTGTGCCCCATAGAAGCCAACTATTGTTATTGTTGTGCCTTTACATTATTATTGTTATGTTGGCTCTGATTACATTATGACCCCTTAGACTCCTATATATAGAAAGGAGGTCTTGTCATTTGTATCATCCAAGAATTGTTTTATTTGTGTAATGTAAAGGAGGGCGCCCCCCCCCCCCCCCCCCCTCAAAGAGGCTGATTCTAAGGCGTTGATCTATCTTTTTTTATCTTTTATGATCTGGTTTAATAACATTTGGTATTAGAGCTTTGGATTCTAGGGTTCGCTACTCCAAACAAGCCTTTATGGAATTTTCACTATAACTTTTTGTCTATGATGTTTCAAAAGATAAAAAACAAATCCCATTTGAGAAGATATCATTGTAAGCCTCGGATTCGAATTTCAGATCTTGTATCGCTATCTTTTCGGAGATATGATTTGAGGAAGTTAGGGTTTTTGCAAGCTCCAGAATTTCGTCTCAAACAGGTCATCATGGAATTTTCACTATAATTTATTTTCTACATAGTTTTAGATTCTAAAATTAAAACCCATTTGAGTTGAACTCTTAGTGAAGCTCAGGCCCCCATTTTAGATTTTTATTCACTATATTGTTGGAGATACGATCCAAGACATTTAGGGTTTGTGCAAGCCCTCAAATTACATCCCAAACAGGTGACCTTGGGAAAATCATCATAACTCACTCTCGGAGCATCTGATTCAAATGTCGTAAAAAGTGACAGAAAGAAGACAATTTTTTTTTTATTGGGTATCAGTTTCAGAACCTAAGGTAGAAACTGTGAGACATGGCGCGCCGTACAAGTTCTTCTAATGAACCAGTCTATAATTAGGTCATTTGTGGGAGATTGTACATAACTCTTTCTTCAGTAATCCAGTTGCGATCAGACATGCAGGATTAAAAAGAGAACTCAGAGGTCTATCACAGGCTGATATTTCAAAACTTAAAGATCCACAATTATAGAGTTATAGTCATTTGAATATCGAGCTCCTAAAATCAAGAAAAAGCAATTTGAGGAAGTTTGACGACAAGGATCCAGTAAATTGGATACTATAGATGGAGCAATATTTTGATCTACATGAGGTACAACTATTACAAAAGGTACATATTGAATCTTTATATTTAGAACATAATCATTTTTTATGGAATAAAGGGCTTTGTTCTCGTAAACCACATGTCACGTGGTCAATTTTCATGGAGGAAATGATAGCACATTATGAGGATACAAAGAGAAACACCTTCTTTAGCCAATTGAAAAATATCAAACAAAAGGGTTCAATGGCAGAGCACATTGAGGACTTTCAAAAACTGAATATAAGGGTAAATGATATTCTAGAGAAGTAGAGGGTTGATGTCTTCATAGGGACTTTAAAGTATAACATCCAACATGAGGTTTTTCTTTGGGAACCCAATTCATTGGAGAAGGAATATAGGTTGGCAAGAAAAGTGGAAAGAAAAATTATGGGAACATGGAATTCTACCAAGATGGAAGTGTTTTTTCTCCTAGCCTTCCACAACCTTCAAGGTTGACACCATAACAATTGGAAAAAAAAGAGAAAACGGGCTTTGTTACAATTGAGATAGAAAATACATTAAAGGTCATAAGTGTGCTGAGAAGAAATTATTTTTCATAGATTGTGAAGAGGAGGAAGAAAAGGACCAAGAAATTTCAAAAGAAGAGAATATACACCGGAAACCAACCCTATAGAAAGAACAAATGAATCCAACCATATCTTGTACGACATTGGCAAGAATTACCACTCCTCAAATTCTCAAGATAGAAGGACATATCAAGAAGAAGAAGGTTCAAGAAGTGAACTACAAAAAAAAAAGGATCAAGAAACATTAAAAGAAAACGATACTCACAAGGAACCAACCACGGAGAAAGAAGAAATCAATCCAACCATATCTTGTAATGCATTGGCCAGAATTCCCACTCCACAGACTATAAAGACAAACGAAGATATCAAGAAGAAAAAGGTAACAGTGTTGTTTGATTCGGGTACTACCCATAATTTTATTCATTGTAAGATAGCCAAGGAATTGAATTGCTTCTTATATCTAGCACTAGAGTGTCAAGTGACAGTTTCAAGTGGAGGAACCATAAATTTCTTTGGAAAGTGCCATAATATCAAGCTATCCATGGGAGAATGTGTTTTGAATAGTCCAATGCTTTCCATTCCAATGGGTGGTGTTGATGTTGTACTAGGATTCTGATGGCTACAATCTTTGGGGAAACTGGGAAAGATAATCAGCTCTAACGGCATGACAAAGATTCTAAAGGAAGAACAACGTGGCGTAATTTCACAATTATGTTCACTAGAGGTTCACAAGTCGAAATCATCTATTTCTCCAGATTTCCAAAAAGACGTGGACAATCATTCCAAGGTATTTGAGACTCCCAAAGGCCTCCCACCTATCTGTGATCATGATCATGCTATTCATTTTCTAGGAAGTGTTCCTCCTAACATCATGCCTTACAAATATCCCTTTTCACAAAAGAGTCTAATTGAACGTATGGTTCTAGAAATGCTAGAGGCTGGTATAATTCAACCTAATCAAAGTTATTTTTCTACTCCAATAGTATTGGTGCACAAGAACGATGGATCATGGTGCATATGTCTAGATTATAGAGAGCTCAATAAGTTCACTATTAAATATAAATTTCCCATTCCTCTCACTGATGAATTATTGGATGCATTGCATGGATAGATTTACTTCAGCAAGTTGGACCTTCATGTAGTATATCATCAAATCAGAATGAAGACTGAAGACATTCCGAAAACAACATTTAGAACTCATGAGGTTCATTATGAATTTTTGGTCATGCCTTTTGGCCATACCTATGCACCTTATACATTCCAAGGTTTTATGAATTCCATTTTCAAACCCTTCCGTAGAAAATTTGTGTTAAGTCTTGGAAGGATCATGTTCAACATGTTGATAAAGTTCTTAGACTATTGAACGAGAAACAATTATATGCAGAAACCTCCAAATGTTTCTTTGGAGTACAAGAGGTGGAATACTTGGGTAATATTATATATCATGAAGGTGTTAAGGTAGACCCTCAACAACAAAAATTTCGCCAAATCTTAAAGGATAACCTCACTTTGGCATAGAATCGAATGAAACAACAAGCAAATCAACTTTGTAGCAAAAGAAGTTTTGATATAGATGATTGAGTGTTTTTACGAATACAACCATACAAACAAATGTCCTTCAAGCAAGCTAAGAAGGATAATAAATTATCACCAAAGTACTATGATCCTTACGAGGCACTGCAAAAAATTGGTACTATGGCATACAAATTGGAGCTTCTTGCATCTTCTAGGGTGCCCCGAGTTTTCCATGTTTCATGATTAAAGAAGTTTATAAATGACAAGCTCCTAGTTCAAACAATATTGTCGGAACTTGACGAGGAAGGAAATATCATATTGGAACCTGAAGAAGTCACGGAAACAAGAACCTAATAGCTACGAAATCAATCAATTTCAGTGTATCTCATCAAGTGGAAGAATTTACCCCTAAAGATTCCACATGGGAGGACGATAGTTTTATACAGAAGCATCCAGAACTACTCAAGCATTGAGGACAACACTTTTTGAAGGAGAGGGGCATGTTAGGTCCCTATACAACTAGTGTAAACCCTTATTGTTATTAGTGAAACCCCCTTATTATATTGTTGTGCCCATGTAGTCCTCATATTGTTATTATTGCGCCCCATAGAAGCCCACTATTGTTATTGTTGTGCCCTTACATTATTATTGTTATGTCAACTCTGATTACATTATGACCCCTTATACTCCCATACATAGAAAGGAGGTATTGCCATTTTTATCATCCAAGAATTGTTCATTTGTGTAATGTAAAGGAGGTTTCCCCCTCGAAGAGGCTTATTTCTAAGGCATTGATCTATCTTTTTTATCTTTTGTGAGTTGGTTTCATAACACCATGGTCCAGATCCCTTCAAAATACTTAAAGTATCAACAATGGAACCATTTGTTGGCACACATTTTAATAGAGAAAGTCCTTGAATTTGGACATAGGGTACCAAGAAGGAAGTCCATCGTAGTCTAGAAATATACCAATATTTTCACCTCTCTTGAGGAGAAAGTCATCTCACCTGAGGCGTAGCGAGACTTAATAAAAGGATAGGGGATCATAGAACATGATCGAGAAATGACTTAACAAGTCACTTATCACGCAAATATTATATCAAATATCACATGAGTATATCGAGTGCAATCCAAAATGAAACAAAAACATCATATAGTTGGAAATAATAGAAAACATTCAAAACTATAATATTAAAAAATTTGAGGGGCTAAATAAACCATCACCATAGAGACATATAGCCATTCCCCGCAACACTTGTTTTCATTATGAACCAAATCATTACATTAGAATAGACCCTTCTTAAGATCGTAGAGCTTAAATAACTATCGAGGCAAAATACAAGACAAAATTTAGAGGTACAAGAGAAACATTAGAAATTCCATCAAACATCACACTATCAACATCTCAACATATTCTTTGAATTCTCTCTTCTTCCATTTTCCGTCTATAGACTTTCTTTCCTTTTTCCTTTTATATAATTTCTTTCCTTGATCCCGCTTGTTTGATATGGTCCACTTTGGAAAAATCTGGGTGTTTTGGTCCTTATCTCCTTTGATTCTTTCAAATTATAGTATGCTTGCCCTTCTTTTGTGGCTTATTTAAATTCCAAAGTAAATGCTGCTAACCTCCTTTCCCAATTCTTTCTAATTGTTCTCGACATCTGGTTATTTTCACCATTTACTTCACCTTTTTTGGCAATCTTTTCTGTGACCACTTTTCACCAAAACTTTGATCAAATTTTTCTAAAATTACTATAAAAAACAAAGGACCCAACAATCCCTTGTTGACTTCAGTGATTTTGATTAGAGAGGTAGTTCCAATGATCAAAAGTTTGCATCCAGTAATTATTTTTCTTTGGGTTTAGGTTTCATTACTTATATATGAAGAAGCAAAACATAGTTTTCCTTTCATCCTTATTAGAAGAGTAGGTTGTAATATCCTACATGGGTACAAATACATTAAGTGTTGGAAAAATAAGAAATTGGAGAGAAGAAAATTTAACCTATAGTGATTTTTGTGATAACATGAGTGCCATCAGATTAGCCAAGAATCAAGTCTATATTAGTTGGAAAAAAAATTGGTTTCATTTCTTTAAGATTTGATGCAAAGGAAGGAAATAGAACTACGAATAGCTTGCAAAAATTCCAATCAAGTTATTTGTAGAAGTCCAGTTTTCCACACTTTGAGATCAAATTGTAAAACCTCTTAACATTAAGGAGGAATATGTTGATAATTGATTTCAGATTATCCATCTCATGCCATGCATGAATTTCATCTTTTTTTTTTTGACAAATAATGTTTAGATATAGTTGACATTATTTGTTCTGTAAGGTTGTAAAATCCTTTACTAGGAGCCATATCAATATGTGGAACTGTGCAAATGAAAATTCATTTTTTTTATACCTAGACTTAAGTGATTCCATTTTATTATTGTTATTTTACTATTGTTATTACCTTTTCAATTTAGTACAAAGTATTTATTCTATAAGGACGCATACCCCTTTATTAGGAGCCAAACATTGTACTATGATGACCAATGTTGAACACCTTTGGTTTGGCATTTGCAACAATGGGAACCTAAATATGTATATATTTTTATTCTTGAAGTGAAGTGGTTCTATTTTATTATTATTGTTTTCTTTTTTTATGTTATTATAATTGATTACTAAGTTAACTTGTGTAGGTTTTAACCTCTTACAAAAATTACCTGCATACGAATTCTAAAACACAAAAGATAAACAATGTGAGAACATAACACATAAAGCACATATACACAGAGATTTTCTACTGGATCCCAAAACCAAGACTACCAACTTGATTTTTCATTATATTCCTTTCAATGTTACAATACATATTTATACACACTGAAGCATCCAATACCATGGACTGAAAACCATTGCGTCCAAAACCATGGATCGAAAAGCATAGGTAGGTTTGCCCAACCTAATATAGGGTCCAAAAAAAAATTTCCTGGGGTGTTGACTTGAACCCCGTAGAGGGGGGCTATCCACCCCCCTCAAACCCCCCAAACAGGGGGGGCTTCCGCCCCCCTATTACCCCCCGCTGCACAATCGGTGCAACGAAGGGAGGGCTTTACCCCCCCTCTAACCACCCAGTTGACTACGTAGGTTAGTCGTGGAAAGAATATAACACAACACAACATTCTCCCACTTGTCGTTTTCTTTCCACAGGGGGCCATAGGAGAGCTTAGTCATTTTTCCAGCCCTAAAATGCCCATTGTTTCTCTACACCAGGAGGACTTCTCACAGCACATAGATTTTGTCAATGCATATGTAGTATTCTTCAAAGTGTCCCCCTTTACCAACAACATCTTTTTGACTTCTATCATATCCCTCACAAAGTGATACTGAACATCAATGTGCTTTGTCTTTGAATGGTAAGCAGGGTTCTTTACCAAGAAAATTGCACTTTGGCTGTCACAATCTATCCGTATAGCTCACTGTACTAACCCCATACTTGAACACAATCTCTACAACCAAACTGCTTCCTTGCTTGCATGAGTGGCTGCCATGTATTCTGCCTCTGTAGTTGATAGTGCCACCACAGATTGTTTCTTACTCATCCAACTGACCTCACCTCCAAATAAGTTAAACACATACCCACTTGTAGATCTTATCTCATCTAAATCTCTAGCCCAGTCTGCATCAACAAAGCCACATATATCCAAAACTTTGTCCAATCCTGGTCTTCCTTGGTAGCACAAACCATTATCACTAATGCCACGCAAATAATTGAAAATTTGCTTCACTACTGTCTAATGCTCCTTCCCTAGTTTTGACATATACTTGCTCAATAATGCCACTGCGTGTGCAATGTTTGGTATAGTACAGACCATTGCGTACATCAGCCTACTGAGTGCACTTGTATATGGAACACGGGACATATCCTCTTCCTCTTCTTGTGTCTTGGCACACTATTCAACAGATAATTTTACACCTATAGGAATAGGAACCTTCACCTGTTTACTGTCCTGCATCTTAAACCTCTGTAGTATTGTCTCGACATACTTCCTCTGGTTTAACCAGAGCTTCCTCTTTGCCTGATCTCTTTTAATTTCCATGCCCAAAATACAGTTTGCAGCACCAATATCTTTCATGTTGAATTTGGAGGACAATTGGGTCTTCAAATCTTGGATAATTTCTTTGTCATTTCTAACCAACAACATATCATCCACATACAAGACCAGATAAATAACACGGTCACCAATTAATTTAAAATACACACAGTGATTTGCTTTGCTTTTGGTGAGGCCAAGTCCCCGTATAAATGTATCAAATTTTTGATACCACATCCTTAGCGACTGTTTTAACCCATACAGAGACTTCTTTAATTTTCATACCAGTTCTTTCTTACCCTTCACCGCAAAGCCTTCAGGTTTCTTTATGTAGATCTCCTCTTCCAGATCCACATGAAGAAATGTTATCTTCACATCCATCTATTCTACCTCAAAATCAAAAGCGGAAGCAATAGATAAAAGTAATCTAATAGAAGTTATAGCAACAGGAGAAAAATATCACCAAAATCAATTCCCGGCTCCTGGGAATAACCTTTGGCTACCAACCAAGCTTTGTATTTCTTTACCTTTCCTTTTGCATTTGAATTCTTCTTGAACACCCATTTGTTGCCAATGGGTTTCCTTCCAACCGGGAACTCCACCAGATCCCAAGCCTCATTTTTATGCAAAGATGCCATTTCATCAACCATGGCTTCTTTCCAGAATTTTCCATCCTCTGAATCAACTGCTTTCTTCACAGTTCTGGGATCATCATCAGTAATAGATAAAGAAAAATTTGAACAGAAAGTAGATGGACTATACCTTTCTGGTTGCATTTTTTCTTGAACTGATCTTCTTACCCCTGGAGTTTGTGGCTCTTCATCTTCTCATTCTTCGTCTGCTTTAGAGTTTGATTCTTCCTCCTTTATCTCAAACTCTATCTTCTCAGGTTCCTTTGGTTGGACTTCATGTTTAATAACATCTTTCACCTCTCTGAACCCCATATCTCGGCTGTACACAACCTTCCTCGTTGTTGGGTTCCAAAGCTTATAACCCTTTAAACTATCCTTATATCCAATAAAGATGCACTTTTCAGATTTACTATCCAACTTGATTCATTTTTCCTTTGGAACATGTACAAATGCATCACATCCAAATACCCTTAGATGTGAAAGAGAGGGTTTCTTACTAGTCCATACCTCTTGTGGAGTCTTATCCTCCAATGCTGATGAAGGTGATCCGTTGTCCAGGTAACATGCTGTCTCCGCCACCTCTTCCCAGAATTCCTTTCCTAACCTGGCACCACTGAGCATGCTTCTTGCCCTTTCCATCAATGTCTTGTTCATTCTTTCTGCAACTCCATTTTGCTGAGGTGTATATGGAGTGGCCTTCTGTCGTGCTATACCACACTTCTTACAGAATTATTCAAATTCCTTACTGCAAAACTCTCCACCATTATCAATCCTCAGCATCTTTATCTTCTTCTCTGTTTGGTTCTCCACCAGAGCCTTAAATTCTTTAAACCTAGCAAAGACTTCACATTTCTTCTTAAGGAAATATATCCATGTATTCCTTGAGAAGTCATCTATAAATGATACATAGTACACAGACTTACCTAGTGATGGAACCTTCACAGGTCCAAAAACATCACTGCGCACAAGCTCTAATATCTGTTTCATCCTCTCACCACCAGAGGGGAAACTCACCCGATTCTGCTTCCCATATACACAATTTTCACAGAAATCAAAATCTAGAGAGCTATTACTCATACCTTCTACCATACCTTTACCATGAAGTATTCGAAGGCCCTTCTCTCCAATATGTCCAAGCCTTTGCTACCACAACATGGTCTTCTCTCCAGAGACCACTAGATTTTCTGCTTCACTTTTAGGAATGAAAAAACTATTACACCCATCAAAAACAGTGTTGCCTTGCAGCTTGTACAAAGTTCCAATCCAAACTTCTCGCATTAATACTAGTGCTCCCCGAACCATCTTGCAGGTATCCTTCTCAAACATGGTTTTTACACCTGCATCATCCAGCTTGCTTATAGAAATCAGATTTCTGGCCAATGCAGGAATATGTGGAACACTTGGAAGTGTTCTAACCCTTCCACCTTGCAACTTCAACTTTACTTTTCCGTGACCAACAATTCTACCCTTCCTATCATCCCCTAAGAAGACATCACCACTATCGTATTTCTCATACTCGCAGAACCACTCTCTATGGGGAGTGAAGTGAAAGGATACACCTGAGTCAATCAACCATGC